>OX393551.1:86158117-86430617 GCA_947650365.1 Chamaelirium japonicum | reverse complement strand
GACAGCCCATTTGAGAAAATGGGCTGTCAGCTTACAGCCGTCCGATTGGATTGATCAAGCCGTCCGATTTTATAAAAAAAAACCAGTTGTTTTACAGCTGTTTGGATTTTTTTTTTTTTACAATATCTCTCTCTCTCTTCCTCACGAGCTGCGCGCGTCCCTTTCCCCCTCCCCGACGGCGACCACCTCCAACTCCAGCTGCCCCCTACGGCACCGGCACCGGCAGCGGCTCCCCTCTCCGGCACCGGCAGCGGCAGCAGCACCGGATCTCACGGCCCGGTAGCGGCAGCGGCACCGGTAGTGGCAGCGGCACCAGATCCCCTACGGCACCGGCACCGGTACCGGCACCGGCAGCGGCTCCCCCCTTCGGCGCCGGAGGAGGGGGGGCTACAGGAAGTGGAGGGGGTGCCGACTGACGGAGGGATGAGTGTGATTCACTGGCCGGCCAGGGGGAGGGGCTGCCGGTGTCCCTGCCACTGTCGCTACCGGGGCGTGGGATCCGATGCCGCTGCCGCTGCCAGTGCCGGAGGGGGGAGCCACTGTCGGTGTCGGTGCCGGTGCCGGAGGGGGGAGCTGGAGCTGGAGGTAGTCGCCGTCGGGGAGGGGGAAGGGGACGCAGCTCGTGAGAAAGAGAGAGAGAGATTGTAAAAAAAAAAAAATCCAAACAGCTGGTTTTTATTAAAAAAATCGGACGGCTTGATCAATCCAATCGGACGGCAGTAAGCTGATAGCCCATTTGCTCAAATGGGCTGTCAGCTCATACCCCGTATTCTCTCTCTCTCTCTCTCTCTCTCTCTATATATATATATATATATATATATATATATATATATATATATATATATATATATATATATATATATATATATATATATATATATATATGGGTCGGGATCCAGAAACACTCTACTTTGCCACAAAGTTAGACACGCATCATCCAAACCCTAGATAGAGGTTTCAGAATTTGTTGATTTTTTGTAAGGATGATCAACTTCCTTTAGATAGTACATCCATAAAAAATCAGCACATGCTAGACCCTTTAGGTGCATCAAATCTAAAAAGCTTTATCGACCGTTCATTTTAACCGTTAAATTGAAGGAAATATTTGATTAGTTTATAGGTTTTAGAATGCATTGATTTTTTGTTGATGTGCTATCTAAGGCAAGGTTATCATCCTCACAAAAAATCAACAAATTCTAAAACCTCTATCTAGGGTTTTGTAGGTGCGTGTCTAACTCTGTGATAATGTAGCGTGTTTCTGGATCCCAACCCTATATATATATATATATATATATATATATATATATATATATATATATATATATATATATATAGGGGCATGCTATAATGCGGCATGCGGTACGTGCGGCATCGCACTGTAGGCGTCTGATGCACGCTCTGCGTGCATGAGATGCACGCAGTGATGCATCAGACGGCTGCGGTGCGGTGCCGCACTTACCGCATGCCGCATTATAGCATTTCTCTCTCTCTCTCTCTCTCTATATATATATATATATATATATATATATACATATATATATATATATAGAGAGAGAGAGAGAGAGAAAGAGAGAGAATACGGGGTTTGAGCTGACAGCCTATTTAACCCTTTGAGCTGTCAGCTCCTATTCGTCCGATTCAAAAGATCTAACCGTCCATTTTAATTTGGTTTTAAAACTATTTAAAAAAAATAAAAATGCAATTTTAACCCCATCCCCTACGCAATCTCTCTCTCTCTCTCTCTCTCTCTCTCTCTCTCTCTCTCTCTCTCTTCTCTCTCTCTCTCTCGCGGTAGCTGAAACCCCCCCTCCCCGGCCACCGCTGCGATCCGGCCGGCCACCCCATCTCCTCCAGTTTTGGCTCTGGCTCCCCATCTCCTCCAGCTCCGGCTCCGGCTCCCCCTCCGGCTCTGGCTGTCGTTTGGGGGCGGATCGTAGCCCCTCGGCCACCCTATCTCCTCCAGCTCCGGCTCTGGCTCCCCATCTCCTCCAACTCCAGCTTCGGCTCCCCCTCCGGCACCCCATCTCCTCCAGCTCCGGCTCCCCCTCCGGCTCTGGTTGTCGTTTGGGGGCGGATCGCAGCCCCTTCCCTTTTGGCCGGTGCCGTCGCAGCCTCCTTCCAGCTCCTCCGGTGCCGTTGCAACCCCCTTTGGCCGATTGTAACGGTGGCCGGCCGATCACAACGGTGGCCGGGGAGGAGGGTTTCAGCTGCCACGAGAGAGAGAAAGATCGCGTAGGGGATGGGGTTAAAATTGGGTTTTTAATTTTTTTTAAATGGTTTTAAAACCAAATTGAAATGGACGGTTAGATCTTTTGAATCGGACGGATAGGAGCTGATATGCTATAATGTGGCATGCGGTAAGTGCGGCACCGCACCGCAGCCGTCTGATGCACCGTTACGTGCATCGCATGCACGCAAGACGTGCATCAGACGGCAGCGGTGCGATGACGCACGTACCGCATGCCGCATTATAGCATCCTTATTTACCTAACCAAGCACGATGATCGTGTTAAATAAGAACTGAGATAATACACAGTTCAGTGATTCAGACACTGGTGCATAAACCGTCTTACTACTATAGATAATATGTCCTTAACCCTAAGGGACCATATACACTGAGCCAACCAATTGTGTGGTGCTTTGATGTACCAGCGTGTGCCGACCTACCATAATCCAATACCATGGTACGTTGGGTTACCCAGCTGGTGCTAGAGTAGCATGCAATCCCTACAGGTTATCCGACGTCTAATGTTGAGTGGGTGTGTTTTGATGAGTCAATATGTCCACATAATTAATCCAAGCATGGTGGTTATTAGTATGATTGATGATATTCCAGATGCTAGGCATAGCACCGAAAATGTGTATGGTTATAGATGACAAGTCATCAAATCCTAGTCAGATGATCGATCGGGCCTAACAGTGCTCCTCACCGTCCGAGTTGAATCATGGCACTAGTAATAGAAGGGACTAAAGATTATCAGAGTATAGTAAAGAACAAGGTTACGAGGGAGTAACATAAGTTTAGGATCACTATATTTCAACTCGCATCGCACTCTAGGTGGCGCGGGTTAATCGGATGAGGGCTAATTAGCGAAACTTTTGGTATATCACCGAAATAGCTAATCAGGGATCTGATTGGAGCTAGAGACCCTAAAACCTGAAGTTCCATCTTGTCGTTGTGTATAGGAATTGTTTCTCAACCCGGTTGGACACGTTAGATGTGAATTAGCGCAAGCCCGAAGCCTAAGAACCTAATTCACATATGTTAAGGGACATAGGGGTAATTTGGTCAATACTGAAATATAGCTCAGAATATATTAAATATGAATCTTAAAATGAGTGGAATAATTTCAGGAGCTCATAGGCGCTGACGGAACTCAATTCCGACTAGCGTACCTCAATTTCTCTCTCTATCAACGGTTTTCCGACATTAGGGCATTTTCGTCCAAAGTATCTAGGAGAGAAAGGGAAGCCCTAACCATAGGAAATTCAACCCCCCCTCCCTCTCATCCCTATCTCTAAGGGGCTGGCCCTAGCTTACGTAAACGAGTAGGGGACTGGCCCTATAAGAGGAAATAGGGAAGAAGGGGCCGGCTCTAGATGTGTGCAAGTTCCCCTCTTTTGGAAAAACCCTAATTCTCTCTCCCTCCCCTTGAGAAATCTGACCCCCCCTCTCTCTCCTCTATGGTTTCATCCAAGAAAAAGGAGGAAGAAGAAAGGAGGAAATAAAGGAGAAGGAAGAAGAAGAGAGAGAGAGAAAGGGGAGGTCTTCGAGGCACGCCATCGACTTCGCTACATGTCATCCTTCATCGGCGCATCGTCCTTGCACTCAAAGATAGAACGTTGTGGGTTTCTCCCTTTGCAAAGGACAACATGCTATCTGACAGCATCCCTCTCGGTTTTTGTGTAATTCATCATCAACCATCGTTCCATTCTCTTCGGATCAAAGATTCATAAGGTATGATGATTCTAAATACCTAACTAAATGTATGTATATTTTCCATAGATCGTAGTATGCCTCTAGGGTGTCCGCACATATGCTAGTATCATAGATTCGTATATAGATTGTTTGAAAGATATATTGTAATAAAACATACACCATGAGATCCTCGGATCTATCTTTTGCTTTCGCAGCGACTCTGATAAAGGAATTTTAAATCCAACAATTGGTGTCAAATTATGCTTTGGTGTATGTTTCATGCATGAATTCATAAAAACATTATGTGAACATATGATAACTATGTTTTCGTCGGGGTACGGTATAGATCATACATATGGATTGTGCTATGTATCATCTTCTTGTAGGTGCTGAATAATAATATGTGATAGCATGCCTCTAGGGGTTGGACCCCGGATTTATTTTATGCATTAATTATTATTGTTCTTGTAGTTTTGAAGGCTATATATGGGCGGGGGTGGAGGTTGACCACCCTTGGTTCCCTGACCATGTTTCTAAGATTGTTTCTTTTTCTTTCTAGGGAAGCTTGTACATGAACGAGCATTTGCTCAGAGAGTATTAGTTTTTCAATCACAGGAAGAAGGAGATGAGCGATCCAAGATGCTACATCCACTGTTCGGGCAAGCGATACCATAGAGTTAGGGGTGGCAATGGGTCGAGTGAGGTAGGGTTTGTGTCGTGTCTAGTTTCGGGTCATGTCCAAAACCCCTAGACTTGGACCATACCCGTTTAACTAATCGTGTCTAGTCCTAAACTCGTACCCGACCTGTTTATAAATGGGTAGAATCAATAAGACCCGTTAGACCTGTTTACCATATGGGTTTATTTAGTTGACCCGATCCGACCCAATCCGACTCGACCGACTTGACCCGATAATCTCGCTGGTACTATATATTACAGTATCGGATTGAGGGTAGACCCGACCCGACCCAACCCACACGACCCGTTGAATTTTAAACGGGTCTACCATATCCAGACCCAACCCATTTATTAAACGGGTCAATCGTGTCGACCCGTTTATGACTCGAACCCATTTAACCCAGACCCAGACCCGCTAACTTCGTGTCGGGTCCAAAATTGCCAACCCTACATGGAGTGCAAGGACCCGACAAAAAGCGTGCACATTGGCGATGATCGGGATCGTCGTTGGAAGATCATGCAGAATAAGAGAATAGGATATTTTGGTTGTACTATTCGGGTTCAGGGGTCTGACCCTGGACTTGATTCAGTTTGGGTGTTTTTTGTCGTGCTCTTTACTTTGTGTTTAGAGAACTCCGGTGATAATTTGTTTATCAGTTTTGCTTATGAGTTAGTCTCAAGATCAGGCTTAGGGTTAATACCTAGCTTATGGATTCATCGGTATCTGTATATGTTTCTAACACGTGTGAATCCAGTGGTTATCTAAAAGAAAATATGGTAAACGCCTTTGTGGTAGTTCAGGTAGCCGAGTATTGTGCATCGAGATAGACACAGTGTTAGATTTGCTAGGAGATGACTAATGACCCCATAAGAAGTATGATAACCCTAGTGGGATGCCCTTTCCCCACATGGTTGTTGCAACCAAATTAGATTAGGATTCCACTAAGTGATACCTTTTCCTAGTTGACGTTTGATGGTAGTAAGAACTTATCATGATTTGGTTATGTCACTATTAGGTTAAGGTCCAACAGAGGTTATCAAATGTCCCTATTTGGGCGGCATCGAAACCTATAATGAGATGAGGTCTACTATGACATCAGGTATCAAATTGTGAACTAGGCATCATGCTAATGGGAATCCTTTCCATATTGACCTTAGGCTAGGTTCCAGATCTTAGGATTGTAAGCAGACTAGTGGAGTATCGGGGATCCTTGGAATCTATATAAAGTGATCATTGCGAGAAAGACGAAAGTTGGGTATTCAAGGTAGAGACTATGATATTTTCTAAGGGTACTAATGCTTCACAGGAAGGTTTATAATCCTAATGGGAGTGCGATAGACCAAGGTCTAGGTCTAGAAAGTCGTGACCTTTCTAGATATACATAAAACCTCATAAATAAGGGATATGTAAGAGGTTCCCTCCAAAGAGAAGCTCCTGGCCTCCATAATCAACCGACTAAAGGTCTGAATGGGAGGTACGCAGTTCAATATTCCCACAGGGTGAGAGCTGTATTTCCTTTCATGCCAGTTTGCCTAGTGGTTTCCTTCGGGACATGAAGGATACCGATGGCAGTGGGTGACAGCTTTTTTCTACATAGCGGGGGCCTATGAACTCCTCTGTCGATACTACCTTGATTTGTGGGAAGTATCAGAAAGCTTGTGTGAAGTCGTCATTATTGCCCATGGTGGGTCACATAAAGCTGGACAAAAAGAGACTGAGAGGTCTTACAGTTTACCGTGGGTAATTCTGATGAAGACTAAGTCGTAAACACCCTATTGGCAGAAGCAGTTGTATACTCTTACCGAGATACTGTCTCCAATTCAGGGCCGATAGTCTCAGTGCTTGAGCCTAGGGAATTTTGATTCCTAGATGTCTCCACTGGAGGTGATAAAGACATAAAGACAAGAGTAAACTTTATTTATGTTTTAAATTCCATAAAATAGATTATAGTAGATCCTAATTTTAGTTTTGTACCATTGTTTATAGAAATATGACCAAGCTCGACCCCCTTGCCTCCATCCTTAATGATAACAAACTTACGGAACCAAACTATGATGACTGGAAGCGTAATATGATGCTCGTGCTAAGGATTGGCAAACACACGATTGCCCTAAGTACCCCTTCACCGGCCATGCCGAGACCAAGTGCTTTTGAGGTCCAGATGAAGGAATAGAAAGATTGGCTAGACGCTAATGAGATATGCAAGTACTACCTTGTGGCCTCATTGCTGATCATCCTTCAGAAGCAAGTCGAAGATATGACCTTCGCTTCAGACAAGATGCTCTATTTAAAGAAAATATTTGAGGGTCGAAGTCGGGTAAATGGTTACCTGACCATCAAGAAATTAGTGTCCACGAAGATGGCATAGGGGACTTTAATTCGGGATCATATGCTAAAACTATTTGGCTATATGAATAAACTTGGTTCTTTCGATGTCATCTTGGATGCAGAGATCCAGACTAATATTTTTCTTGTATATCTGTTATGAACGTTTGAGGGCTTCGTTACCAACTTCAATCTTAATCAGTTGGAGATGACTAACGCAGAGCTCCTAGCGGCGCTCTAAGCAACAAAGGATGGGATGAAGGCAGGTGCCCAATCCCTGAATATAGAGCAAAAGTATTTTCTGAAAGCCAAAGGCAAGTTTTAGAGAAAAAAAAATCTAAGAAGCCCGTGAAGATAGGGCAGATGCAGTTGTAGGTTTCTAAGTAGGATGGTCCGGCAAAGCCCAAAGAAAAATACTTCCGATATGATAAGAAGGGGCACTGGAAGGGTGACTGTCGCGCGGCTCCTAAGAAGACTGAGACAGGTATATCTCAAATCTACATAGTGGAATCCCTTGTTGCATCCAGTTGTGCTCCAGTCTCATGGATTATGGATTCTGGTTTCACTAACCATGTTTGCAATAATTTGCAGGGGTTCAAGGAGACAAAAAAACTAGGTGATGGGGAGATCATCCTGAGCATGAGAACCAAGGCCGTGGCAGTTGAATATATCGTCTTACAGTTTTTTGATGGAAGAAGTTTATTATTAAGAGACACTCTTTATGTACCGTCCTTGCGGTGAAATTTAATTTTTGTTTCCTTATTGAATAATAAAGGTTTTTTAGTTTTATTTGATGCTTCTGGTATGTCAATTAAATTGAATGGTTTCTTTGTTTATAAGAAAAAGATACAAATGGTCTCTATGTAATTAACTCCACTCATAAACAGGATAACATAACTGAATAATGTATGATTAACTCATCTAAAAGGAAAAATTCATCAGATAACCCAATACTCCTTTAGCACCTAACGCTTGGACAAATAGCCTCAGACAGAATTCACATATTGGTTAAGGTGAGATTTTTGAGTCTAGATGTTTCAAAAAGCCTACCGACGTGTGAGTTTTGCCTGAAAGGTAAGATGACCAAAAGAACTTTCCAAGCCAAAGATAGCATACCTCAGGAGGTATTAGAGTTAATACACACTGATATATATGGGCCCATAAGTGTGTTAGGGTTGATGTGGTCTACAGCTCGTAAAACCCTAGGTTTGGCTGTATATGGTTGATAGTTTATTTAGGATTGTATAAAGGTGCGTATTATTATACGTGTTCTATTTAAAGAACTTAAGGAGCCATGGCTATATAGTAGTCCATCTGAGTTGGAGACTCAGTGGATCGGTCCTATGAGCCTAAATCGTTCACAGCTCTGATTTGAGTTGGTCGCCCTATCAGGATAAGCTGTTGGAATGACAGAGCATGAGAATCTCCATAATGGTCATTACCAGGCACAGTGTCTGTGGCCGAACAGAACCAACACAGTGCACAGATCGGTGAGCAGACACCGGTGTACATAGCCGTGTTTCTGCTTAGGGTAATCGGTCCAAAACCCTGAGGAACCGTGACCGATGGACTAACCAGTTGCGTGTAACTTTGGTTCACCAACGTGTGAGGGATCTAACCACGACCCAAGACCACGGTGCGCTGGGTTACCGGGCTGACGTTGCATCGGCACGCCACTCTTGCAGGCCATCCACATCCTTATCGGTAGGTACGTTCCTTGGTATGACATACACCGCACTAAACCCAGGCCTGGTGGTCAGCAGTTGAGCTGTTGACCGGATCTGGTTGCTTGGCCAAAGCGATCGGATGTGCGATGTGATAGTCAACCTGGAAGGAACCTAGTCATATGGTCACTCGAGTCTGACGGTGCTCTCCACCGCTCGAGTTGACTCATGGCACCAAGTGGAGGGACATTGTATTACCAATACTAAGTGGAGAACAGGGGTATGCGAGAGAGCTTAATAAGTCTGGGAGAATTGGAGTGCAGCCTGCGTCGCACTCTGGGTGGCCACGCAGGTTAACCGGGACCCAGAGGATTGACAGGGACACTCGGGTAGTGTGTAGATCGGGTTTGGTTGGAAGCCATGAATCCTAGTCCCTGAAGGTTCCACCCTATCCACGATCATTACGGATCAATACTTTTTTCCTTGTCTCACAGCATATTATGAGTTGAAGAAATAATGCCTAATCGTCCTGTGTTCCGTGAGTGCATCGCACTGGAGCATGGTGGTAGCACAGGACTAAGTGTGTTCACTAGGGGGCAACCCCAGAGTAGTGTAGAGACATACGATGTTGCCATTATACCATGAGGAGTCCATTCCGTGTGTGCGTGTTGCACTAGAACGCAGAATGCGAGTTTAGTAATTTGTACTATGGGGCACCCCACCTTTTACTAAGGGCACCCTAGTAAATAGTAAAAATATTATTCATCATCCCATGATGTATTGACTTGTTGCTGATACCGATGAGGTGCCCTAAGTGTTAGGGTGCATTATCGTGAACGTAGATGGGCCATACATTGTCCCGCATGAGGTGAACGACCACTAGATGCATGGGGGCATTTTGGTCATTACAAAATGTCCCGCATGCCCTAGTGGCCGCCATCCTCACTAGGGCTAGCATGCATGGCCATCAAACTTATAATTAAGGGATTAATTCAGATTTGAATGATTTTGAATCATCTCCTTAATTGCAACAATTCTAATATGGCAACTAGTATTAAAAAGGGGCATTGAATTTGAGAGTAATGAGAGGGAGAGAGAGAGGAACGGTTTCAAATGACAAGAGAGAGTGAGGGGCACGATTTTCAGATCTGAAATGGTGCATCCTTCTCATATTTTCCGATGAAGAACCAAAGCCCCTTCGCTTATGGTTCGGATTTTTGTCATCTCTCTCTCTCGGGTTCATCTCTTCTCTCTCCCTCATCTTCTTCTCCAAGTGTGTGTGTGAGATTGATGGAGATCGCTTGCACTCTGAGGCACTCAGAGATTAGAGTGCAAGGATCCGGGATGATATGTGAGATCGGGTGAATCCGATGAGATTCATTTCTCTCTTGCATGAGGATCCGGCTCGAGATTGCTGCCCAGATTTTACGGGCAGATCTGCATTGTTTTGATCACTGAAGGATCTATAGAAGTCCAAATGACTCAAACCGGTTGCAAACTCTTGGCGTTGAAGTCTTCTTTCCGGCAAATCAAGTTTCGCTCCGTTCCGATGTCGGGATAGAAAGTTACGGCCTTTGCACTGAAAGGTGTTCGTGCAGATCCGAATTTGTCTTCATCAATATTGAAGCAATTCTTCGCGGTGTTAAATACCGCACGAAGGTATAACCTACTAACCCCTAGATCTATCATAATGCATACATATGAGATATGTCAATAATTTCAATAGATGACTATAGGGGTTCGATTCGTATTTGTTTTATCATTTACGCATATGATTAATATGAATGAAAATTTTAAAATGTACCGCACACCGAAACGATCCTCGGGATCAACTGCACCTTCCGCTGCGCCTCCGATATCATTCCAACAAATGATATCAGAGCCATTTTGGTGTGCGATTCATGAGAAAATTTTTCATGGAACGAATCGTATGTGCATTTGATGAACGAATGCGTCACCGGGGTTTGCGTAGATCATATATTCATATATATCGCATGTTATGCATAGTGTGTTTTGCAGGGCACCGCTATAGTGTGATTGTTTGCTTTCGGGGGTCAGACCCCGAAATATAATTGCATGGTATTTCGATTGTTTTTTTGATGGATGAATGTAAGGCCTAATGGGACAAGCGCGTGGAGGTTGACCACGGCTTGGTTTTTCCCGGCCCTTATTTCTATTCTTGTCTTTATTCTTCTACCTAGGAAAATGTGTATGAACGAGCAATTGCTCGGAGCGTACTAGTATTTTCAGTTACAGGTTGAAGTCTTGGAGGACAAGGATAGATCAGATATTCATCACTGGAGGACCGAGCGCGGTGGCCCAAAGTAAGGAATATTTGGAAGATGCCATTGAAGAAATGTCAGAGCATTGCTAGTCAGGTTCAGGGGTCGGACCCTGAACTTGATATCAATGGATGTTTGTTTTTTCTTTGGTTGGATATTTCTTTAAACCCCGGTGAAAGAATATAATCTGATGCAGTATGTGTTAGATTGTGGGATGCCCTTTCCCTACTATTTGTGGGATGTCTTTTCCCCACTTGGTCCATGCGACCATTAGGTTAGATCTCCATTTATTGACACCCGTAGTCTAATTGGTGTTTGATGGTAGTTGGATCCCATAACACTCGGTTATGCCACCGTTAGGTAGAGGTCCGACGGAGGTTGTCGGATGTCCCTAATTGGTTTGACATCGAAACCAATAGTGATGTGGTGATCATCTACGACATCAGACATCAAGTTACATATGAGGAGTCATACTAATGGGAGACCTTTCCTAGTATGTCAAGACCATAGGCTAGGCTCTAGAGCACAAAGGGTAATGATAATTTTATTTAGTATCGAAGGCTTGGAGAGTACGTAATGTGATTCTCGGGAGAAAGGTGACAACTGAGTATCCACGGGATAGGGACTATGGTCCTTTCCAAGTCTATCTATACTTTATAAGAGGTCTTAACTCTTGTGGGAGCGCGGTATGACCAGGGTCTAGGTCTAGGTTGTCGCAACCTAGGAACTAAAATACTTGCATTAAAATAACCCTCACTATAATTAAGGGATGTGAAAGAGGACTCAGTGTGAGTGCCCCTGGCCTCCACGGCCAATTGCTGAATTTCTGGGTGATAGGGTATGACTCAACATCCCCCTCGGGTGAGAGTTATGTTCTGTCATGCCGGAGGCTTAGCAGTCTCCTTCGGGATATGGTGGTCACGATGCCAGGAGAGAAGGGCTTTTCCCGCCCTCGCGGGGGCCGCATGAACTCCCGTGTCGTGATTGCCTAGGCTGGTGGGTAAGCATCCGAAGCACCCGTGAGGCTACCCGTTGTGTCGCATGGAGATCACGGGGGGCTGGCTAAAAGGTACCATGGTCCATCATAGTCCGGTTGTGGCAGATTTGGATTGGGTCGGAAAGATCCGATGTGAGCGGAGGACGATACACACTGCCCCCTCGGGCGGGTGTATCCGAATCTGAGATCTCGCATACATGGTAAATTACTCCATGGAAATGTCTTCGCTTTGAGGGTAGCGTTGGCATATGGATGTAATTAGCTTGTTTTAATAATATCCTTAAAATAAGTTTTAATACAATCTATATTCAACCATAGATTCCCTGTTCGCTATCCCATTAGAGAACTAGATAATGGGTACCGACTTCGTAGACCGGTAATGCCATCATGATCTTATATTTAGGGTTAGTAAACTACAATGGCTATAAATCTTTATGTCCCTAAACCAGACCTATCGGGTCTAGATGCCACTGTAGTACAGGATAGGGCATATAACGACTAACGAGAGTCTGTAGAGATGTGCAAGTGCTATGTCATAGCATACTTGCAGACAACTCTTCAGAAGTAAGTCAGACATATGTCGAGTCCTCTGATGTAATGTTCTGTTACAGCATCAGATGTCTGAGGGGCGTAGTCAAATGACTCGCTATCTCACCATCAAGAAACTCGTCAGCACTAAGATGTTTGATGGAATACTGGTTTGGAAACACATTCTTGGGTTCCAGAGCAAACTGGTTTTCTTTGAAATAGTGCTAGATGTCGAGGTGATAGAGAACATCTGTCTTGCATCCTTATATGGAACCTTTGAAGGCTTTGTTAGAGAATTCAGCCTTACAAGCTGGAGATGACAAATGCGGAACTTCTGGGAGCTATTCAGGTCACTAAGGATGGGATCAAGATTAAAGGTAATTCCTTTAGTGTGTAACTTAGGCTTTCTATGAAGTGCCTAAAAGTAAGAACTGATCAGAAACTAAAAACAATGACTGTATAGAATCAGGAGCGGACTCTTAATTCTGGTGAAGCCTAGTGCGAAAGTGCTTCCGATATGGCAACAGAAGGGGCATTGGAAGATTGAACATATGGTCTCAGGGTGCTAGGATAGGTAAACATCAACTCTTGGTAGAGTCGAATTGCCATCTAGTAGCAGTGCTTCTGCTTCTTGAAATATGGACTTCGTATCTATAGAGATTCAAGGAAAGTAGAAGGCTACTTATTGGTAAGGTGGTCCTAACATAGATACTGATACCATAACAACTGCAGAAGCTATTAATATGTTATCTTAGATTTTTCGATAGAAGGATTTTGATCCTTAGAGATTTAGTTATGTTTCCTCCAAGCTAAATAAAGGTTTTCAGTTCTAATCGATGGCTTTAGTGCATCTCTTAAACTGAATAGGTACCTTCATTGCTAAAGGAATAGTTCATAATAATCTCTTTGTATTAAAATCTAGTTCGAAAATAGATTACATGATAGCTATAGTATCTAATTCATATTCATCTTATTCCATGGGATAACTTAATCTAATTGTGGCTCCTATGACTTAGATATATTATCTCAGACATAATTCAAAGGTTAGTGAAGGCTGAGTTTCTAGATACAGACCCCTTGGAGACCCTTCCGACCTGCGAGTCTTGTTTGGAAGGCAAAATAACTAAAAAGGGCCACTGAGGTATTGGATTTTGCCCATTCTGACGTATGTGGTTCCAAGAGCATCCAGATGGATGATATCCATTGGATGAGTTCCATAGGTACCTGATAGGGCATGGGATGATATCCCAGTTAATTGCTCCAGGGACACCATGCCAGAATGGAATATCCAAGAGAAGGAATCAGACCCTGTTGGACATGGTCTAAAGAATGATGAGTTTTGCCAAGTTTACTACCCACCTTCTATGGGTTACACCTTGAGACACAGTAGAGTATATCTTGAATAATATCTCATCTAATCAGTGCCTCATACCCCTGAAAAGCTGTGGTCTGAGCGAAAGCCTATACTACGGCATTTTAGTATATGGGGATGTCCTGCATATGTGCAGAAGGACAAGAGGGATAAGATGGAGACTAAGTTCAAGGTGTATCTGTTTATAGGTTATCCTAGAAAAATATAAGGTGGACTATCCATGATCCTGAGGAATAGAAGGTGATCGTTTCTACGAATGCCATTTACCTAGAGCGGGATTCTATTATAGACCATATGTTCACTAGTAAGGTAGTTCTGGGTGAATTACTGGATACTAGTGGAGAGCGCATGATCGGAAACGTAGTGGTAATAGATGATGCAGACACTAGTATACCAGAAACTGTAGAAATAATTTGCTTTGTACCACAACCATCTTGTCGCAGTGGGAGCACCATTAGAGCTCTTGAAAGATTTTGTGGACAAACTTTGTGAATTAGTCCATAAATTCAAGAGGATGGCCCCTTGAGCTACGACGAAGTAGTGAAATTTTTTGACAGAACTGTCTAACAGAAAGTCAAGGAGATAAAGCTTGCATCAGTGTTTAGTGATACTCTTTTGTACCAGGGTTCATCATAGCTTTATTAAAGCATATTTGGATTGGGTCAAAGTTAAAGACCCGTGTAAGCGGATCACTGTGCGCACCCTCCCTCGAGTGGGCGTATACTGAATCTAAGGCTTGCGCACCTAGCAACTTAGCCCATTGGGTAGAAGTTGGCAGAAGAGAGGATATATGATGCAGTTTCCAGGCTTAGGAGTTAGCAGGTCAGGAACGTTAGGATTGATGTGTTCTAAGCTTGTAAAACTTTTATGTTTTGGTCTAATAAAGATTGATAGTTATTATTACATGAGATGCATATAGGTGCGTAACATAGTTACGTGTTCTTTTAAGAACAGAGAGCCATGGTTATATGGTAGTCCACTGAGTTGAAGACTGAGTGGATTGGTCCCATATAATCTAAATCAGTTCGCAGCTATGATCAGGTTGGTCGCCTCATCATGTTAAGCTGTTGGCGATGACAGTTCATGGGATGTCTTCACCATGGTCATCACCAGGCACAGTGTCTGTGGCTGAACGGAACTAACACGGTGTACAGATCAGTGAGCAGACACTGGTACACTAAGTCGTGTTTCTGCTTAGGGTAAAACGGTCCTAAACCCTGAGGAACCACGACTGATGGACTAACCAGTTGCGTGGTGCTTTGGCGCACCAATGTGTGAGGGTCCATATGCAGTGATCCAAAACCACGGTGTACTGGGTTACCCGGCTGGCGTTGCATTAGCGTGTCACTCCTGCAGGCCATCCACACCCCTGATGGGAGGTGCGTTCCTTGGTGTGACTTACACTGTACCAAACCCAGGCCTGGTGGTCATCAGTTTGACTGTTGACCGGGTTCGATTACTCGACGGGGTAATCAGAGGTACGATGTATAGGTCAACCTGGAAGGAACCAAGTCATATGATCATTCGAGTCTGACGGTAGTCTTCACCGCTCGAAGTGAATCATGGCATCAAGTGGAGGGACAGCGGGTTTACCACTACTAAGCGGAGAGCAGGGGTATGATGGAGAACATAGTAAGTCTGGGTGAATTGGAGTGCAGCCTGCGTCGCACTCTGGGTGGCTACGCAGGTTAACTCGAGCTCAGAGGATCGATGGTACACTCGGGTAGTGTGTCGATCAAGCTTGAGTTGGAAGCCATGAACCCCGGTCCCTGATGGTTCCACCTTATCAACATTATGTACGGTTCTTGAACCGTCTCCTCGGAACACCATAAGCATGAGGAAGAAAGAAGTATACGCTCCGTGTGTGCTTGGCACTAGAGCACGGTAGATGCGTAACTACATACGAGTACTAAGGGTTGAGCCCGAGACTAGTGCAGAGTCATATGTAGTAATCCCTAGCCATAAGTGAACTTCGTTGCATAGGTGCGATGCACCGGGGTATGTTGTGAGTTGACTAGTTGACTTTACTAGAGGCACCCTCCGGTGGCCTCAGTTAATAGTAAGTAACTTGTAGATATCACTTAAGTAATGGCCGCTAGGTATCGCACACTAGAAATGGTCAAAATGAGGCGTCGGGGCGTTTTGGTAAAAACCTCACTCTGTCGGACCTCACTGTTGGCCGACCCTAGTGGTGTGACACCTTACTAGGGCCGGCCCTATGATGTAGGGATGAGAATCCCTCATCTATAGGGCCGGCCATATGGATAGGGATGGGGCGATAAAAACGGTTAAGATCGAGCCCTAAAAGGTAGGAAAACGGATAAATACCCGGAGAGATAAAAAGGAGATAATGGAGAGATAATGAGAGGGGGTTATTATCCCCTTGGATCCTTATCCAAGGGGGTTGGCCGGCCCTATAAAAGAACCTATGGGCGCCGGCCCCATGTGCCAGAAAATCTGAACCCCCTCCTCTCTCATCTCTCTAGTTCTCTCCCTAATCTCTCTCTGTTTCCCGCTTGCTACTTCGTCTTCCTCGCGTGGAGTTCTGAAGAAGGAGAAGGGTCGTTCTTCGGAGGCACTCAGAGATCCGAGAGCGACGTTCCGTGCATCGTGTGAGATCGGGTGAACAAGAAGGCAACATCTCCATTCGTACCATCGGCATCTTCGCGAACGATCTTCCGTCTCCATCGACAAAGAAGACAATTCTCCTTGGTTAAAAGATCCGTACGAAAGGTATGTGTAATCTAACATGTAGATCTAGCGAGCATTATGATTTGCATCCATGCTAGTTAATCATTACGCTAGATTGCCGTTAGGGGTTTTCGATCCTCGTGCATACACATGTACACATATGAAGATTAGTTTCTATGAAAAGTTAAATCGTGTAACGTGCACCATGAATGGTCTTTCGACCGCCAAATCTCTTCCGCTGTGAGCCTCTGACCCGGATTAACTTCCAACAAGGAATACCTGGCTTACAGAATTGCAAAAGGTTCATTTATGGACTAAAGCAAGTATCCAGGAGAAATAATATCTATCTTGATCAAGTATGATCTATTCATACAGATTTGATCAAAATAAGTCAAGTGTGTACAAAAGAGCGATGGAACTATAGGGGTGTACCTAGTACTTTACATAGACGATGTTCTACTGATTGAAAATGAAGTAGGAACGTTGCCTAAGTTAAATGTCTGTTTATTATCTTAATTCGACTGAAAGACCTTCGTGAGGCGAGTTATGTTCTGGAGATCATGGTAACTCGAGATCATCAGAACAAGATTCTCACGCTATCACAGGCTATGCATAGAGATATGGTTCTAGCCAGAATCAATATACAAGACTCCAAAAGGGGTTTCTTGCTAAAGCTTGAAACTGTTGAATGATATAAATCATTTGACACCTAAGGAGATGGCAGAAATACAAAAGGTGCCCTATGCTTATGCAAAGGGTAGTCGTATGCCATGAATGTATCAGATGCTAGTTATCTGTTGCGCAGCAGGAATGGAGGGTCGGTTTTAGTCGAATCCGGGTCCAGTTAGCTGGACTGATGTGAAGAGTATACTCGATATCCTCGTCAAACAAGGACTACGAGTTAGTTTACACTTCACAAGACTTGACGCCGATTGGATGCACAAGATCTGATTTAGCATCAGATGTGTAATCTAGAGAATCGACTTCAGGTATAGTTTTTCACCTTGGGATGAGAAGCGGTTAGTTAGCAGAGTGTGAAGCTATAATGCATCACGGGCTCTACTACAGAAGCCTAAGCACATTGTAGCGTGCGTGACAGGAAAATAGGTGGTATGGCTCGGTAAGTTTATAGTAAACTTGGAAAGCATACCAGAGGCTCAGTTTTTTGTTGTAATAACAAAAGAGCGGTAGCAAGAGCCTAGGCACCACCATAAAGGGGAAACATATCAAATACAAATTCTACTTGATCTGGTAGTTTTAGGAGGAAAGGCAAGTGGCGGTAATCGAGTTAGCATCTACAGATAATGTTGCAGATTCCTTTAGGGAATTCCTGCAAAGGCTTTTGGGCAGCATGTAGAAGCTATAGAGCTCATGACCGTTTTTCCTCGCTAGACCAAGTGGGAGATTGTTAGGTTTGATGTGGTCTACAGCTCGTAAATCCCTAGGTTTGGATGTATATGGTTGATAGTTTGTTTAGGATTGTATAAAGGTACGTATTATTATACGTGTTCTATTTAAAGAACTTAAGGAGCCATGGCTATATAGTAGTCCATCTGAGTTGGAGACTCAGTGGATCGGTCCTATGAGCCTAAATCGTTCACAGCTCTGATTTGGGTTGGTCGCCTTATCAGGATAAGCTGTTGGAATGACAGAGCATGAGAATCTCCATAATGGTCATTACCAGGCACAGTGTCTGTGGCCGAACAGAACCAACACGGTGCACAGATCAGTGAGCAGACACCGGTGCACATAGCCGTGTTTCTGCTTAGGGTAATCGGTCCTAAACCCTGAGGAACCGTGACCGATGGACTAACTAGTTGCGTGTAACTTTGGTTCACCAACGTATGAGGGATCTAACCACGACCCAAGACCACGGTGCGCTGGGTTATCGGGCTGACGTTGCATCGGCACGCCACTCTTGCATGCCATCCACATCCTTATCGGTAGGTGCGTTCCTTGGTATGACATACACCGCACTAAACCCAGGCCTGGTGGTCAGCAGTTGAGCTGTTGGCCGGATCTGGTTGCTTGGCCAAAGCGATCGGAGGTGCGATGTGATAGTCAACCTGGAAGAAACCTAGTCATATGGTCACTCGAGTCTGACGGTGCTCTCCACCGCTCGAGTTGACTCATGGCACCAAGTGGAGGGACATTGTATTACCAATACTAAGCGGAGAACAGGGGTATGCGAGAGAGCTTAATAAGTCTGGGAGAATTGGAGTGCAGCCTGCGTCGCACTCTGGGTGGCCACGCAGGTTAACCGGGACCCAGAGGATTGACAGGGACACTCGGGTAGTGTGTCGATCGGGTTCGGTTGGAAGCCATGAATCCTAGTCCCTGAAGGTTCCACCCTATCCACGATCATTACGGATCAATACTTTTTTCCTTGTCTCACAGCATATTATGAGTTGAAGAAATAATGCCTAATCGTCCTGTGTTCCGTGAGTGCATCGCACTGGAGTATGGTGGTAGCACAGGACTAAGTGTGTTCACTAGGGGGCAACCCCAGAGTAGTGTAGAGACATACGATGTTGCCATTATACCATGAGGAGTCCATTCCGTGTGTGCGTGTTGCACTAGAACGCAGAATGCGAGTTTAGTAATTTGTACTATGGGGCACCCCACCTTTTACTAAGGGCACCCTAGTAAATAGTAAAAATACTATTCATCATCCCAAGGTGTATTGACTTGTTGCTGATACCGATGACGTGCCCTAAGTGTTAGGGTGCATTATCGTGAATGTAGATGGGCCATACATTGTCCCGCATGAGGTGAACGACCACTAGATGCATGGGGGCATTTTGGTCATTACAAAATGTTCCGCATGCCCTAGTGGCCGCCATCCTCACTAGGGCTAGCATGCATGGCCATCAAACTTATAATTAAGGGATTAATTCAGATTTGAATGATTTTGAATCATCTCCTTAATTGCAACAATTCTAATATGACAACTAGTATTAAAAAGGGGCATTGAATTTGAGAGTAATGAGATGGAGAGAGAGAGAAATGGTTTCAAATGACAAGAGAGAGTGAGGGGCACGATTTTCAGATCTGAAATGGTGCATCCTTCTCATATTTTCCGATGAAGAACCAAAGCCCCTTCACTTATGGTTCGGATTTTTGTCATCTCTCTCTCTCTCGGGTTCATCTCTTCTCTCTCCCTCATCTTCTTCTCCAAGTGTGTGTGTGAGATTGATGGAGATCACTTGCACTCTGAGGCACTCAGAGATTAGAGTGCAAGTATCCGGGATGATATGTGAGATCGGGTGAATCCGATGAGATTCATTTCTCTCTTGCATGAGGATCCGGCTCGAGATTGCTGTCCAGATTTTACGGGCAGATCTGCATTGTTTTGATCACTGAAGGAGCTATAGAAGTCCAAATGACTTCAAACCGGTTGCAAACTCTTGGCGTTGAAGTCTTCTTTCCGGCAAATCAAGTTTCGCTCCGTTCCGATGTCGGGATAGAAAGTTACGGCCTTTGCACTGAAAGGTGTTCGTGCAGATCCGAATTTGTCTTCATCAATATTGAAGCAATTCTTCGCGGTGTTAAATACCGCACGAAGGTATAACCTACTAACCCCTAGATCTATCATAATGCATACATATGAGATATGTCAATAATTTCGATAGATGACTATAGGGGTTCGATTCGTATTTGTTTTATCATTTACGCATATAATTAATATGAATGAAAATTTTAATATGTACCGCACACCGAAACGATCCTCGGGATCAACTCCACCTTCCACTGCGCCTCCGATATCATTCCAACAAAGTGTCCTTGTTATAGAAGGCTTCGAGTATTTCATCACCTTCACGGATGATCACTTGAGGTTTGGGTACATATACCTGATGCGGTGAAAGTCTGAATCTTTTGATAAGTTGAAAGAGTTTAGAGCTGAAGCAAAAAAGCAGACGGGTAAGTGTATCAAGTCTCTTCGATCGGATCAAGGAGGCGAATATCTATCGGATGAATTTATTGGATACTTGCGTGATCATGTGATCGTATCCTAATTGACTGTATCAGGGACACCATAACAAAACGGCGTGTCTAAGAGGAGAAACCAAACTTTGTTAGACATAGTTTGGATTATGATGAGTTATGCATCGTTACCACCCAGTTTTTGGGGATATGCCCTAAAGACGGCAACGTACACCTTGAACTTTGTTCCATCAACGTCAGTACCCCTGACTCCTTAGGAGATATGGTTGAAGCGAAAGCCACGCCTATAGCACTTTAGGATTTAGGGTTGTCCAGTATATGTGCGAAAGGACAAGTGAGATAAGATATAGTCAAAGACTAAGGTGTGTCTGTTTGTGGGGTATCCAAAAGGGATAAAAGGTGATATGTTTTATGATCATGAGGATAGAAAGGTTATCGTTTCGACGAACGTCGTATTTCTGAAACAGGATTATTTAATGGACCATAAGCCCACCAGTAAAGTAGTGCTTGAAGAATTGCTTGGTACTGATGGGAGTGCGTAGACAGAAAACATAGTGAAAGCTGATACTACTGAGATTAACGATATTTAGAATCGACTCCTGTGAAACTACCGCAGGGTCAACACAGTAGAAGGACCACAAGAGTTCTTAATAAATATATTGAAGAAGCCTTCTTGGTGGGTCCAAAATTTCAAGAGGATAATCCTCTGAACTATGACGAAGAGATGATATCCTCTGACCATGCAGCATGGCAGAAAGCCATAGAGGCAGAACTGACATCAATGTCCCGAAACTCAGTCTGGATACTTATAATACCGCCTCACAATATTAAACATATTGGGTGTAAGTGGGAGTACAAAAAAGAAAAAGAGGTCCGGATGGTATCGTTGTGACTTATAAGGCTAGACTAATCGCTAAGGGTTATACTCAGCGAGAAGGGATCGACTATGATGAAACCTTTTCGCCAGTGGTTATGCTTAAGTCTATCCGGATCCTCTTATCCATTGCAGCCCATTATGATTGGGAGATCTGGCAAATGGATATCAATATCGCATTCCTCAACGGGGATTTTGAAGAAGACATCTACATGATCAGCCTCCAGGCTTTGTCTCAAAGGGTCAGGAAAGTCTGGTGTGCAAGTTGCAAATGTCCATTTATAGACTTAAGCAAGCATCCAGAAGTTGGAACATGCATTTTGATCAGGCTATTCAGTCTTATGGATTTGAACGGAACGTGGATAAACCATGTGTTTATAAAAGGAGCGATAAGACTACAATAGTTTTTCTAGTTCTTTACGTAGACGATATCATGTTCATTGGAAATAATGTTGGAATGTTATCTATAGTAAAGGTATGGTTATCCTCTCAATTTGACATGAAAAACCCAGGTGAAGCGAGTTATATTCTGGGGATCATGGTAACTCGAGATTACCAGAACAAGATTATCTTGTAGTCACAGTTAGCCTATATAGATACTATGTAGTAGGCATAATGGGCAGATATTAGTCAAATCTGGGTACAGGGTACTGGACTGCTGTAAAAAATATACTCAAGTATCTCCATAAGACACAAGATTATAAGTTTGTTTATTCTTCACAGGGACTGACGTCAATTGAGTACACGGATTCTGACTTTGCAGCAGATCCAGAATCTAGGAGATCGAGTCGGGGTTTGTGTTTTTATTAGAAGGAGGAGCTGTCAGTTGGAAGAGTGTAAAGTAGGGATGCATCACAGATTCGACAACAGAGGCTGAGTATATTGTGGCGTGTGAGGTAGCTAAGGAGGTGGTGTGGCTCAAGAAATTCCTGACAAACTTAGGATATATACCGGGAGCCCAAGATCCTATTGTCCTTTACTATGATAATAAGAAAGCAGTAGCACAATCCAAGGAGCCAAGATATCACTAGATGAGTAAACATATTAAGTAGAAATACAACATTATTTAGGACTTGCAGAAGCGAGAGTAGGTTACAGTGACTCAAGTGGCGTCTGCAAATAACACGACAGACCCTTTCACAAAGGCATTACCAATCAAGGCTTTTGAGAAGCACGTAGATTCTATGGAAGTTAAAACTGTTATTCCCCACTAGGCCAAGTGGAAGATTGTTACAGCTCGTGTGTCCTAAGCGTATATTTTATGTATTAATATTAATAAAGATGATTTTGATTATTGCTTTAATTAGAATACTACTTTAATATATGTTAATTCATATATAATAAAGGATCCTAGAGAGTACAATAGGCCACTGAGGCGCATGGTAGGTCCATGCTTGGGAGACTCAGTGGACCGGTTCTGTGTAAATCTAGAACTAGTTCATAGCTTTAGTGATATCGATCGCTTCACCAAGAATAAGCTATTGGCAGGTAGAAGATGTGGTGAAGTCTCCATCATAGGAACGTGAGATTTCTATTCATCTGATCAAGCACAATGATCGTATTGAACAGGAACCAAGACGGAGTTCAGTGATTCAGACACTGGTGCATAAACTGTCTTACTACTATAGATAATTTGCTTTTAATCCTGAGGGACCATGTACACTGAGCCAACTAGTTGTGTGGTGCTTTGATGTGCCAATGTGTGCGGACCTACCATAATCCAATATCACTGTACGTTGGGTTACCCGGCTGACGCTAGAGTGGCATGCAACCCCTATAGTTATTCAACATCCAATATTGGATGGGTGCGTTTTGATGAGTCAATCTGTCTACACAATTAATCCAGACTTGGTGGTTGTCAGTATGACTAACGATGTTCCGGATGTTAGGCATAGCACCGGAAGATGTGTGGTATTATAAATGACAAGTTATCAAATTCTAGTCAGATGATCGATTGGGTTCCAACAGTGCTCCCTACCTCCCGAGTTGAATCATGGCACCAATACTATGAGGAACTAAAGATTATCATAGTATAGTAAAGAACAGAGTTACGAGGGAGTAACATAAGTTTAGAATCACTAGAGTTCAACTCGTGTCACACTCTAGGCGGCTACGCGGTTTAATCGATTTTGGACTGATTAGCGAAACTTTTAGTGTGTCACCGGAATAGTTAATCAGGGATCTAGTTGGAACTAGAGATCCTGAACCCTGAAAATTCCACCCGATCATTGTATTGGAAAAATCCTATGGTAGAGACTCGCAACGAAAGCGATTTGTCAGTCAAAAGATCGTGCGTAGTGCACGTTATATGATAAAACTTTCACGAAACTAATATGCGTGCACGTATATGCAC
Source organism: Chamaelirium japonicum (assembly GCA_947650365.1). Classification (NCBI taxonomy): domain Eukaryota; kingdom Viridiplantae; phylum Streptophyta; class Magnoliopsida; order Liliales; family Melanthiaceae; genus Chamaelirium; species Chamaelirium japonicum. Next base: position 86,406,988 of record OX393551.1, on the reverse strand, counting down.
GTGAGACGAACGCCCTAAGGTCAATCTAGCGAATCGAATGTCTAGCATGCATATAATTTGATACTACGCTAGATTACGAGTTAGAACGATGCATACCTTCATGCAGATCTTTTAACCGTGGAGGATTATCTTCTTTGTCGATGGAGACAGAAGAATTCCCGTAAAAAAGAACGATGATATGCGAGAGGATAAAGCCTTCGATGTTCACTCGATCTCACCCGTTGCACGGAACGTCGCTCCTAGATCTCTGAGTACCTCCGATGAACGACTCTTCTCTAGCTTCGATTCACAACACAAGGATGAAGTCTGATGTCACGAACATGGAGGAGACGAGAGAGAGCTAGAGGAGAAGGGGGTGTTCGGGTATGGCTCAGACCTCAAGTGGCTGACCAGCCCTTTTCCTCTTTTCCTTATAGTGGCCGACCCCTAGCAACTCCAAGAAGCTAGGGCCGCCCCCCTAACTTGTCTCCCATATTGTGTACACCCATTGGCCAGCCCCTTTGACCTATAAAGCCGGCCACCCCTTGGTCAAAACCTCCCAAACCCGGCCCCCTTGTCTATGTTGTAGCTCGTGTGTCCTGAGCATGGACTTTCTGTATTAATATTAATAAAGATGACTTTGGTTATTGCTTTAATTAGAATACTACTTTGGTGTATGTTAATTCATATATATAATAAAGGACCCTAGGGAACACAGTAGGCCACTGAGGCGTACAGTGGATTCATGCTTGGGAGATCCAGTGGACCGGTTTTGCGTAAACCTAGATCTAGTTCACGGCTTTGGTGATGTCAGTCGCTTCACTGAGAATAAGATGTTGCAGGTAGAGGATGTGGTAAACTCTCCACCACGGGAACATGAAATTCCTATTCACCTGACCAAGCATAATGATCGTGTTGAACAGGAACCAAGACGGTGCACAGTTTAGTAATTCAGACACTAGTGCATAAACCGTCTTACTACTATAGATAATCTGTCTTTAATCTTGAGGGACCATGTACACTGAGCCAACTAGTTGAGTGGTGCTTTGATGTACCAACGTGTGCGGACCTTCCATAGTCCAATACCACGATACGTTGGGTTACCTGGCTGGTGCTTGAGTGGCATGCAATCCCTACAGGTTATCCGACATCCAGTGTTAGATAGGTGCATTTCGATGAGTCAATCTGTCCACACAATTAACCCAGGCCTGGTGGTTGTCAGTATGACTGACAATGTTTCGAATGTTAGGCATAGCACAGGAAGGTGTGTGGTGTTATAGATGACAAGTTATCAAATCCTAGTCAGATGATCGATTGGGATCTGACGGTGCTCCCCACCGCCCGAGTCGAATCATGGCACCAGTAATAAAAGGGACTAAGGATTATTAGAGTATAGTAAGAAACAGGGTTACGAGGGAGTAACATAAGTTTAGGATCACTAGAGTTCAACTTGCATCGCACTCTGGGTGGCTATGCGGGTTAATCGGATTAGGGCTGATTAACAAAATTTTCAGTGTATCACCGGAACAGTTAATCAGGGATCTAGTTGGAGCTAGAGACCCTGAACCCTGAAGGTTCTACCCTGTCATTGCGTATAGGAATTGTTCCCTGACCTGGTTGGACACGTTGGATGTGAAGTAGCACGATGGAGCATAAACCCAGAGCCGAAGAACCTAATTCACATATGTTAAGGGCCATAGGGGTATTTTAATAAATACTAAAATATGGCTTAGAACATATTAAATATGAATCTTAAAATAAGAGGAATAATTCCAGGAGCTCATAGGCGCTGACGGAACTCGATTCCGAGTAGCGCACCTCACTCAATCTCTCTTACAGTGTTTCACTTTTCGTGATGGCGTTTTCATCCAGGCTTTACGATAGACAAGGAGAAACCCTAAACCCCCCCCATCCCTATCTCTATGGGGCCGGCCCTAGTTTGCGTAGGGCACTTGGGGGATGGCCCTATATGAGGATTAGAGAGAGAGGGGCGGGCCCTAAGAGCTTCCCCTCTCAGAAAACGTGACCCCCCTCTCCTCTCTCATTCTTTGAGGTTTCAGCCAAGAAAGAAAGAGGAAGAAGAGAGAAAGAGAAGGAGGAGATCTCACGGCTCGCCATCATCTTTGCAACGAATTCCTCTGTCGGCTCGTAGTCCTTGCACTCAGAGATAGGACTTCAAGGATTCCTCCCTTCACAAAGGACAAGATACCATCTGACAGCTTCCCTTGCGATTCACGTGTGGTTCATCATCGTTTCGTTCTTTTCGGATCATAGATCCATAAGGTATAATGGTTCGAAACACCTAACTAGATGCATGCATGCGTTCCGTAGATCGTAGTATGCCTCTAGGGTGTCCGCACATATGCTAAAATAATAGATTTGCATGTAGATTATTTTGTAGAATTAATTGTAATGAAACATACACCGTGAGATCTTTGAATTTATCTTTTGCTTCCACTGTGACTCTGATAATAGGATCTAAATCCAACAGTCTCCTAGAAGTTTGCAAGTGCAAACCCTACAAGATAGGGGGGCGGCCATACCTTGTGTCACTATAAGAGGGGCAACCACCCTAATGTATGGTGGTGCCCTTGGTTTCCCAAGGCATCCCCATACCTCTAGTTGGTTACCCCTCGCATCGGGAACTCGCATGACGTGCCGGAGTGAATTATGACTAGTGTTTTCACTATCAATAGGGTGCCCTCGGTGAAAACCTAGGGTACCCCTAGCAAAGTCAATTAGTCAATTCGCAACACGAACTGATGTATGGCATCCGTGTAGCAAACTCTATTAGGGTTAGGGATTGACCACGTGTGTCTTCGCACTACTCCAGATCTACATCCTAGTGCATACACACGTATACACATCTACCGTACACTAGTGTGAAGCACACATGGAGCGTAATAGACTTGGACTGTTTACTTTCTCTCATGACGTCTCGTGAATCGAGGAGATGATTCGAGAATCATACAAAGTATGGATAAGGTGGAACCTTTAGGGACCAGAGTTCATAGCTTCCAACTTGAACTCGATCGACACACTATTTGAATGTACCATCGACCCTCTGAGTCCGAGTTAACCTGCGTAGCCACCCAGAGTGTGATGCAGGTTGTACTCTATTCCCCCCGAACTTACTATGTTTTCTCGCATACCCTTGCTCTCTGCTCAGTATTCGTAAACTCGTTGTCCCTCCACTTAGTGCCATAAGTCAACTCGAGCGGCGGAGAACACTGTCAGACTCGAGTGCTTATATGACTTGGTTCCTTCCATGTTGCACATACATCGTACCCATTGATTGATTACCCCATCGAGTAATCGAACACGGTAAATAGTCTAACTGATGACTACCAGGCCTAGATTTGGTACAACGTAAGTCAGGCCAAGGATCGCACCACCTGTTAAGGGTGTGGATGACCTGTAGGAGTTACATACTGATACGACACCAACTAGGTAACCCTAAGCGATTATGCCCCTCAAACATCTCCTTCAGGTACAACATCATATCAGAAGCGTCAGACATATCCTCGACTTGGTTCTGCAGAGTTGTCTGCAATGATGCTATTATATAGCACTTACATATTTTATTAGATTCCTTCCAGTCAGTGAACACCTTCAATTATGCCTCTGTGGCATTGGGTCCCGATAAGTCTGGCTCAGGATCATTAAGGGCTGCCATGTGTTTACCAATCCTTAAGACCAGGTAAAGATTGTGCTTCCTGTCCTTATAGTTGGGACCGGTAAGTTTGTGGTCATTTAGAATAGCGGACAGGGGGTCTAACTTTGTCATATTAAAATAAAGGATTAAATGATGAGAATGCATGAAAACTTATTTTATAGATTTTTAAAACAAGCTAATTATTTCCAATATCAGCGCTACCCTTAAGCAAAGACATCACTATGGATTAATTAATCATGTGTGTATGATCTCGAAATCAGATACACCCACCCTAGGGGGTAACGTGCAGCATTATCCGCTTACACGGGTCTTTTCCTTGACCCAATCCAAATTTGCCAACAAAGAGATTTAATGGACCATGGTTATCCTTTTGGACAGTGCCACGTGATCTCCATGCGAAGCAAGGAAGCCTCATGTTCACTTTGGATGCTTACCCACTTGCATAAATAATTACAACACGGGAGTTCATACAGCCCCCCACTAGGGTGGGATAAAAAGTCCTTCTCTCCTTACCCCACAATCATCATATCCAAAAGGAGATTATTAATTGATTTGGCATAGAACGACATAACCCCCACCCTAGGGGATGTTGAGTTATGTCTTCTCATCCGAACATGAAGTGATTGGTCGTGGAGACAAATGGATCTCTTAGAGTCCCCTCTTGCATCCCTTATAAAATATAAGGGTTATTTTGCAATTATATGTATATACAAAGGTAGCGACCTCTTATGTACTAGACCTTGGTCACACGATGCTCCCATTAGTGCTTCAAGCCTTTCGCCTAGCATTAATCGATCTCAGAATATCATAGTCCCTCCTCAAGTGAATTTCTCCACTCAAAGGTCACATTATATATCCTGAGAATATCAATGCTCTGCAAACTTGGCTATCACACTAATGCCTTAGAGCTTAGCCTAAGGTCAGACACACAGGAAAGGACTCCTACTAATCATGGCGCCTAGCTTATAAATTTGACAATTGATATATAATAGATCTCCATCTCATCTTAGGTTTTAATGCTGGCCAAATAGGCACATCCGACTAATCAGGTGTTGACCTAATGGTGGCATAACCATATGTGATGGGATCCCATTATCATCAAAAGTCAATTAAATAATAGGCATCATATAGCGGGATCCTATCCTAATACGATCGCTCAGACCGGAGGGAAAAGGCCTCCTTCTGAAGATAGATAATAAGATTATCTCATCGGGGTTCAATATGAAACATAAAGAACAAACAAAAGAAATAACCAAACAACCGAATCAAGTTCAGGGTCCGACCCCTGAACCTAACTAGCACAACACAGACTCTTCAACTTCCTTCGCAAGGTTCCTTGGTCCGGTTCCTTCGTCGCCCTCACGAGTACTTTGCCGGATCATCTTCGTCCTCCAAAGTTCCACTTATGCTCCCAATGGTGGATCTTCATGGCATGTCTTCTTCCTCGATCTGTAACCGAAAAGGTTCTAGTATGCTACAAGCAAGTGCTCGGTCGTACACAATTTCCTAGAAAGAAAGAAAAATGAACATAGCAATGGCCTTGGGAACCGAGGATGGTCAACCCCCTTCACTCGCCCATCTAAGGCTCTAAAACCACATCCACACAACAAAGAGAGCATATCCAGATAAAGGCTAACTTGGGGTCCGACCCCTGGTAGCACGCAATCACAATCCAGACAATTCTTATAATGGCACCCTGCAAGCACAATTAATAGAACAAGCACTATACACATATGCATGATCTAAGCGTAGGAACCCTGATGAAATTTGCGCTCATTATGCGCGCACATAATAGTCTTATGAAACATCATGAAACATACACCACTGGCGTGGCTCTGATACTAATTGTTGAAAAAATCCTATGGTAGAGACCCACAACAGAAGCGATTTACCGGTCGAAAGACCGTGCGTGGTGCACGTTACACGATTAAACTTTCACGAAACTAATGTGCATGCACGTATATGCACGTGAGATGAACGCCTAAAGGTCAATCTAGCGAATCGAATGTCTTGCATGCATGCAATTCGAGACTATGCTAGATTACGAGTTAGAGCGATGTATACCTTCGTGCGGATCTTTTAACCACGGAGGATTGTCTTCTTTATTGATGGAGAAGGAAGAATTCCCGTGAAGAAGAATGAGGATATGCGAGAGGATGAAGCCTTTAATATTCACCCGATCTCACCCGTTGCACGGAACGTCGCTCCCGGATCTCTGAGTGCCTCCGATGAATGACTCTTCTCCGGCTTCGATTCACAATGCGAGGATGAAGTCCGATGTCATGCACATGGAGGAGACGAGAGACAAGAAACGAGGGAGAGCTAGAGGAGAGGGGGGTGTTCGGGTATGGCTTGAACCTCAAGTGGTCGGCCCCCCCTTTCCTCTTCTCCTTATAGTGGCCGACCCCTAGCAACTCCAAGAAGCTAGGGCCAGCCCCCTAACGTGTCTCCCCTGTTGCGTACACCTGTAGGTCGACCCCTTTGACCTATATGACCAGCCACCCCTTGGTTAAAACCTCCCAAACCCGGCCCCCTTAGCTCCTAGAAGTTTGCAAGTGCAAACCCTACAAGATAGGGGGCCGGCTATGCCTTGTGTCACCATGAGAGGAGCGGCCACTCTAGTGTGTGGTGGTACCCTTGGTTTCCCAAGACACCCCCCTACCTCTAGTTGGTTGCCCCTTGCATCGGGAACTCGTATGACGCGCCCGAGTGAATTATGACTAGTGTTTTCACTATTACTAGGGTGCCTTTGTTAAAAACCTAGGGTGCCCCTAGCAAAGTCAACTAGTCAATTCGCAACACAAACTGATACATGGCATACGCGTAGCAAACTCCACTAGGGTTAGGGATTGACCACGTGTGTCTTCGTACTACTCCGGATCTACATCCTAGTGCACACACACGCATACGCATCTACTGTGCGCTAGTGCGAAGCACACACGGAGCGTAATAAACTTGGACTGTTTATATCCTCTCATTGCGTCTCGTGAATCGAGGAGATGATTCAAGAACCATACAAGGTGTGGATAAGGTAGAACCTTTAGGGACCAGGGTTCATAGCTTCCAACTTGGACTCAGTTGACACACTATCCGAGTATACCATCGACCCTCTGAGTCTGAGTTAACCTACATAGCCACCCAGAGTGCGACGCAGGCTGCACTCTATTCCCTCCGGACTTACTATGTTCTCTCGCATACCCCTACTCTCCGCTCAGTATTGGTAAACTCCTTGTCCCTCCACTTAGTTCCATAAGACAACTCGAACGGTGGAGAACACCGTCAGACTTGAGTGCTCATATGACTTGGTCCTTTCCAGGTTGCACATACGTTGTACCCATTGATTACCCTGTCGAGTAATCGAACCCGGTCAATAATATAACTGATGACCACCAGGCCTGGATTTGGGACAACGTAAGTCAGACCAAGGAACATATCACCTATTAAAGGTGTGGAGGCATGCTGATGTAACGCCAGCCGAGTAACCCAGTACACCATGGTTTTGGATCACACAACTGGATTCTCACACATTGGTGCGCAAAAGCACCACACAACTGGTTAGCCCATCAGACATGGTTCCTCAGGGTTTAGGACCGTTTTACCCTAAGTAGAAACACAGCTTAGTACACCAGTGTCTGCTCACTGATCTGTGCACTGTGTTGGTTCTGTTTGGCCACAGACACTGTGCCTGGTGATGACCATGGTGAAGATTCCCCATGCACTGTCATCTCCAATAACTTATCATGATGAGGCGACCAACCTAATCATAGTTGTGAATTGATTTTGGTTATATAGGACCTATTTACTTAGTCTTCAACCTAGCGAACTACTATGTACCCATGGCTCTCTGTTCTAATAAGAACATGTAAGTGTATTACGTACCAACATGCATCTCATTTAATAACATTTATCCTTTATTATTAGATCAAAACTAAAAGTTTTACAAGCTTAGAACACACCAATTCTAACATGTTGCGTATAGGAATTATTCCCCGACCCGGTTGGACACGTTAGATGTGAAGTAGTACGATGGAGCGCAAGCCCGAAGCCTAAGAACCTAATTCATATGTGTTAAGGGGCCATATGGGTATTTTGGTCTATACTGAAATATGGCTCAGAACATATTGAATATGGATCAAAAAATAAGCGGAATAATTCCAGGACCTCATAGGTGCTGACGAAACTCAATTTCGACTATCGTACCTCACTCTATCTCTCTATCAGCGATTTTCGATATAAGGGCATTTTTGTCCAAAGTGTCTAGGAGATAAAGGGAAGCCCTAACCATGGGAAATCCGACGCCCCCCCCCCCTCGGACCGACCCTAGCTTGTGTAAGCGAATAGGGGGCCGGCCCTTTAAAAGGAAATAGGGGAGAAGAGGCCCGCTCTAGGTGTGTGCAAGTTCCCATCTCCCCGATCTCTTGGAAAAACCCTAATTTTCTCTTTCTCCCCTTGAGAAATCTGACCCCCCCTCTCTCTCCTATGTGGTTTCAGCCAAGAAAAAGGAGGAAGAAGAAAGGGAAAGAAAGGAGGAAGGAAAGGAGAAAGAAGAAGAGAGAAAGAGAAAGAGGAGGTTTTTGAGGCACGTCATCGACTTCGCTACGTGTCATCCTTCATTGGCGTGTCATCCTTGCACTCAGAGATAGGACGTCGTGGGTTCCTTCCTTCGCAAAGGACAAGGTACTGTCCAACAGTATCCCACTCGATTTCCGTGCAATTCATCATCAACCATCGTTCCATTCTCTTCGGATCAAAGATCCATAAGGTATAATGATCCTAAACACCTAACTAGATGCATGTATGTCTTCCGTAGATCGTAGTATGCCTCTAGGATGTCCGTACATATGCTAGGATCATAGATTCGTATGTAGATTGTTTGAAAAATAGATTGTAATGAAACATACACCATGAGATCCTCGGATCTATCTTTTACGTCCGCTGTGACTCTAATAAAGGGATTTTAATTCCAACACTGTCATTCCAACAACTTATCTTAATGAGGTGACCAATTAACCTAATCAAAGTTGCGAACTTATTTAGCCTTATATAGGACCAGTCCCCTGAGTCTCCCATTAAGGTGGACCACTATGTTATCAAGACTCTTTGTTCTCTTAATCAGAACACACACATTTACATACGTACCAGAATGCAATTCTAATTAAACTATCAACCTTTTTTTGATAAACCAGAGCTTTACAATGTTCAGACCATATCGAACTCAATAACTAGTGTTTGGGGATCTTTTTCGCTGATCCGTGCGGCCTCCCTGCAAGACGAAAAAAGGCGTAAGAACGGCTGGCTCCCTTCGGAGCGCAGACCCTCCGACGCTCAAGTCAGTCTCAAGTGATTGATGGAGTGTGGACGTAAGCAAAAATGGTAGTGGTGAGGGTTTCGAACCTGTACTTTGGAGCCTGGGGGTGGGCATTTATAGACATTGGCGACCTACCAGTGCCCAACACGTGGAGGTTCTTTCTGGTACCTTCTAGGCCCCCACGTTCTGGCTCGCATGGGTCTCTGGCAGTCCTTGGGACTTGGACTCCTGACATTCTTCGTCGCGTAGCCTGCCTGACGAAGTAGTGGGGGAGGGTATCTTTCTTGTCGCTGCCAGGTGGCTATTCTGGAATGTTCAAGTCTGGGAGGTCTCAAACTGACTAGGGTGGGCTTCCGTGGACCACATTTGCCCACGTAGCTTCAGTGGGGTTTCGACACCTGGCAGCCCTTTATGCTGCTCTATTGTGGGCGACCTCAGGTGGGAAGCAAGGGCGAGCTCGCCCTCCGTTGCTCCGTCTTCTCCTCCACATCTATCAAGAGTCGGACCTCGCAGGAGCGACCTCTTCGATAAACAGGGGAGTTTTGGCGAGGTTGGGCGAGCTCCTGAGCGAGCTTGGGCGAGCTTCTGAACGAGCTCTTTGTCTAAGCAATTTACCGAGCTTAGATGCATTGTACTAAGATGCACAAAGGTCCCTTCAGCCCAATGTGGATCTCGCTCCCTGTTAAGATGATTTGGTGAGCTAAGGGGGGCGAGCTCCTTACGAGCTGGGGGACGAAGGCGTGCCCCTGGGCGAGCTCCTGGCGAGCTAGGGGGCGAGCTCCTGGCGAGCTATGGGGCGAGCTCATGGCGAGCTAGTGGACGAGCTTCTGGCGAGCTAGGAGGCGAGCTCCTGGCAAGCTAGGGGGCGAGCTGGGGCGAGCTCCTTGCGATTCACCGAGCTGTAGATGTAATGCACTCAGATACCAGGTCCCCGTTCATCCCAATGTGGATCTCGCTCCTGATAGCCTTTCTATCAAGCTCATACGGATAAGGGTTCCAACTCCTGGATGGATTTCAGCTACCCCCAACATTACCCCCTCCTGAGGGAGCGACCAAGGAAACTTTGACGCTTGCTCAAGAGTCTTATTGCACACGCCGGGCGGACTAAGAGCACCAGTCATTGGCGACCTCCATCCTGTGAGCTGCGGGCACCTTTCACGAGCGATCTATGCCGAGAGTTTCGACACCCAGTATTTCACAAACGATGGGCGAGCCGGGAGCATCAGCCACGAGCGATCTCCTTCCGGTGCGAGCTTGCCTCACGCGGTCAGGGTCTGCTTCGGGCGAGCTGCGGGCACCTGCCGTGGGCGATCTACGTCGAGAGTTTTGACACCCAGTATTTCACAAACGATGGGCGGGCCGGGAGCATCAGCCACGAGCGATCTCCTTCCAGTGCGAGCTTGCCTCACGCGGTCAGGGTCTGCTTCGGGCGAGCTGCGGGCACCTGCCGTGGGCGATCTGCGTCGAGAGTTTTGACACCCAGTATTTCACAAACGATAGGCGGGCCGGGAGCATCAGCCACGAGCGATCTCCTTCCGGTGTGAGCTTGCCTCACGCGGTCAGGGTCTGCCTCTGGAAGGATCTCCGGACCGGAACCATCACCACCCGGCAGAAGGTGATGCGGAAGAAGGTCGCGGTCTCCCGGAGCGCTGGCTCGACCTCCACGGCGGCCCCGGCGACCTCTGGGGAGGGGACTTCGGCGAAGAAGGGGAAGAAGTGGGCCTCCCCAATCAAGGTCGCAGACAAGGACACCCTCGAGATGCTCCGCGAGGAGGACGTTCCCCCATCGCCGCCTCCAGCCCGCGAAGTAGCCCCAGGTCAGGTGACCACCCTTTCTATCATTTCTCCGAGAGTCCCAATCCCGGAGCCTCGGCGTCGTCGTATCACTTTTGTCGAGCCCGAGGATCCGCGCGTCGAGCTTCTTCTCAGCATGGCGGAAGTGGAGTCCCCAATGGCTGAAGTGTTGATGCGCGGATTCCCAGGTGACCCTTCTAAAACTTTGTTTGTAGCGGTGATGACCCCAGAGATGGAGGGCGCCTCCCAGAAGAAGAAGAAGACCCCGTCTGCCCACCCGTCGGGAGAGGACGATGTCGTTCGGCAGGCTCGCGAAGCCTTCCAACGGGTCCTCGAGGAGCGAAGGAAGGTCGCCCTCGCAGAGGCGGGCTTGGGATCGGGCGACGATCTCAGCACCGCCTCCAGCTCGGACGACGAGGAGCGAGCTTCGGGAGATGAGCCCGCGCCTACAACTGTGGGGCCTCCCCCGCCCTTCGAGGGACCGGCTCCGCCGAGCTTGGCCCCTCCTTCTGCACCCGCTCCCAGCACGACCTCACCACCAGCCACACCCGCTCCCAGCACGACCGCCGCTCCCAGCGCGCCCGCCGTCGCGCCTCCTGCCGCGCCAACTCCCAGCGCACCCGCCGCTCCCAGCGCGCCCGCCGTCGCGCCTCCTGCCGCGCCAACTCCCAGCACGCCCACTGCTACGCCTCCCTCGACCTCAGAAGGTCCAGCCTCAGCCCCCCTCACGCCCGCGGCTCCCATCCTTTCGGAGGAGCTGAGCGGGCTGGTCTACTGGTCTCCGGACCTGGGGGCCATCCTCGATGATCTTCCGAGCTCAAGCTCGGAGGCCTCGGACCCTGGCGTGCCCGACGAAGGGCGAGCCGCCGTGCCACCCCCGGCTACTGAAAAGGGCCCCAACGCCCAAGGGGTTGAGGCCGCTCCGGTCGTGGTCCCCGTGGTGCTCAAGCCCGCCGACGCTGCCGTCGCTGCGCCTCCCCCAGCTGCTCTGACCGAGGGAAGCCAGGCGGGCTCCTCCTCAGGCGACCCCGAGCGCGCCCTGCACTATATGCGGGAGATCCTGGGGCGCAATATTTTCGCCCGGACTCCCTACATCGTTCTCGTCAACCGGCTTGCCGAGGTAAGTACCTTTACGCTTCTTTGTATCAAATCTCTCTTCTTGTTCTAACTTTCTTCTAACTGTTTCACCTTGCCGTAGGTGGAGCGGGTCAGCCGGGCTCTTGCCGACGAGGTCGTCGGTGTCGCGGGGGGTATGGTCTCCCTCTACGATGACACTCTCTATGGCTCGGAGAGAAGAGTAGACGAGCATATCCACCATCTTCACCAGCGAGACCGATCCGGCGAGCTCCAGGCTGAAGTGGACCAGCTGTGCCAGCAGGTCACCTCCGCCGACACGAAGGTCGGCCAATTGTGCCAGCGGGCTTCCACCTTTACCGCGGCTCTGGCTTCGGTCGAGGACGCTCGCGCCCGCGCCCTCTCGGATCTGCAAGAGGCTCTTCAAGCCAAAGAGGCTGCCCAGAAAGAGATCGCCGAGCTCCAAAGCCTGGTGGCGGCCTCCAGAGACGAGATCGCGACGCTGAGGGAGGCGCACCTTCAAGATCTGCACTTCCAGCGGAGCCGGCTCCAGTCGCAGCTCGATGAGCTCCTCCGGAAAGGCGCGCACGACGCCATTGAGAAGTATAAGACCGAAAGGTCGAAGAAGAGGAAGCGCGGCGACGACGACGGTGCGGGTGCGGGCCCAGCTTAGGTTTATCATTTTTTGTAACCTCGCCGTTGTAACCTTAACGATGAATGATAAACATCTTTTTGAGGTCACTTCTGTGCCTGTTCTTTTCTCTGTGTTGCTCATGAGTCTGCTCCAAAACCTTTCGCAGCGGCCTTGAGGGTCATACCCCGGGCGAGGCAACTAATTCGATTCAACCATTTTATTTTAAAATATATGCAAACGAAAAACTCGGCATGCTCGCTAAAACTCAATATAATCTCTGAGCCCGGAAAAAGATAAGCGAACCAAATAACTTCAAAACCTTCCCTACACTCAGAGACTTAAATCATTTTTATTTTTGAAGAAAACTAATAAGTGCTAGCTGCCCCCTGCCCGGTTAAATTCCCTAGAAGGTCCTATTCACTGGACACGCCCTTAGAGGGGTTACCAAGGGAAGTCCGGGCTACCTGAAAGGGTGGTCGCCCTTCTCAAGTTTCCCTAACTCACGCCAGGATGCTTCCGTTCATGGCAGGTGAACGCGAAGGATCCTGATTGGGTTTTGAGTCCTCTAAACAGCGGACTACCCTGGAAATCTCAAGGTAGCTCATTTGCGGCCTCTGAGGATTCCAGTCTTGCTTTAAGTCCGCACAACGGCGGACTGCCCCGGGAATCTCAAGGTCGCCTACTGGCGGCCTCTGAGGATCCCAGTCTTGCTTTAAGTCCGCACAACGGTGGACTACCCCGGGAATCTCAAGGTTGCCTACTGGCGGCCTCTGAGGATCCTGGTCTTGCTTTAAGTCCGCACAACGGCGGACTACCCCGGGAATCTCAAGGTCGCCTACTGGTGGCCTCTGAGGATCCCGGTCTTGCTTTAAGTCCGCACAACGGCGGACTGTACTTTTCCGTTGATTATGTGTGCTCTTGCTACGCCGAGCTTCCGGGCTGAATTCTTTGGTGAAACCGCCATCGTTCATTCATAACTTCCTCGGAAAATGATTTACAAAAAACCACTGGTTTTATGCGTAAAATTTTCGGAGGTGCAAAGCATTCCAAGGTCGCTCTAACAGGTCGCCTTCAGCGGTCATCAACTGGTAAGCCCCCGAGCCTCGTGCTTCGCGTACTATGTAGGGGCCTTCCTAGTTCGTCGCGAGCTTCCCTGCGTTGGGCTCCTGCGTGTTTGCGAACACCTTCTTCATTACCATGTCACCGGCTTTGAATGCTCGATGGCGGACTCTTTTGTCGTATGCGCGCTTCATTTCCTGTCTATATCTGGCGAGATGCAGGTTGGCGCGTTCTCGTCGCTCTTCGAGCTGGTCGAGGGAGTCGGCGAGCAGAGCGTCATTATCGACCTCATCTGCCGCGAACTTTCTTTCAGTAGGCATATTGGCTTCTACGAGCAATACGGCTTCACACCCGTAGGTGAGACTGAAAGGCGACTCGTTAGTTGAGCGACGTGGAGTGGTTCGGTAAGCCCATAGCACGCCTTCGAGCTCCTGCTCCCATAATCCCTTCTTTCCGTCCAACCTTTTCTTGAGGTTGTCTAGGATTACACGATTTGTAGCTTCTGCCTGCCCGTTGCTTTGCGGGTACCTCGGAGAGGAAAACCTTAGGTCGACTCCATACTTAGCACAAAAGTTTCTGATCAAGTGATTGTCAAACTGTCGGCCGTTGTCGGTGACAAGTATTCGGGGCAGACCGAAGCGACAGAAAATATTCTTCCAAATGAAGTCTTTCACCTGCTTTTCACCTATCTTAGCTAGCGGGACCGCTTACACCCATTTGGTGAAGTAGTCCGTAGCCACTAAGATGAATTTTTTTTGCTGGGCTGATACGAGGAAAGGTCCCACAATGTCCAGTCCCCATTGCTGAAAAGGCCAGGGGCTCGCCAGAGGATGCAGCTCTTCTGCGGGTATATGATTTGTCGTGGCGTGCTTCTGGCATTGGATGCAGCTTTGAGCGACCTTCAGAGCGTCTTGCTCCAGAGTGGGCCACCAATATCCTTGTCTTCAGACTTTCGCAGCCAGAGACCGCCCGCCGGCATGGTTCCCCAGCTCGCCAGAGTGAATGCAATTTAAAACTTCTTCGGTTTCGGGGTGCTCAATACAACGAAGATTCGGCCCACCGAAGGATTTCCTAAAAAGACGATCCCAGCGAATGAGATAGCGACCAGCGCACTTCTCCATTCGCCGAGCTTCTTCTCTGTCCTCCGGGAGCTCGCCCTTCAGGAGAAAACGAATAATAGGTGCGGTCCATCCGCCTGGTAGCACATCGGCCGATACTTGGTTAACAGCGGGCTCTGCTACTTAGAGCCGAGACTGACTTTGGACCTCGATAAAAATCTGGCGAGCTTCCGATCCTCCCAGCAGGGAGGCGACATTTGCTAGTGCGTCAGCCCGCCTATTATCGGCTCGCGGAATTTGCTCGAAGGAGATTTTTTCGAACCCCGTGGCCTTGCCTTTCACCAGATCCATGTAACCCGCCATTCGCGTATCCCGGGAGGCATAATCTCCTTTGATTTGACAAATGATCAGTTGGGAGTCGCTGAAGACCTTCAACCGTTTGGCGCCTACTTCTTGAGCGAGCTCTAGTCCGGCAAGCAGTGCCTCGTACTCTACTTCGTTGTTGGTGGCAGCGAAGTCCAGCCGGACCGATTTTTCGAGGAGTATCGCCTGGGCGATTAGTGCAACCCCGATTCCGGCCCCCGAAGCGTTGGAGGATCCATCGACGAATAGTTCCCAGCCCGCTATCTCTGAATGCTTAGTTGGCGGAAGCTCGCTTTGACCGCCCAAGAACCTCGCTTTCCCAGGGTGTGCCTCAGTTGGCTCATCCTCCTGGTACTGGACCGGTTCTTCTATGGGGAAGTCCGCCAAGAAATCCGCGAGAACCTGCCCTTTGACAGCAACTCGAGGGGCATACTCCAAACCATAGGCGGCAAGCTCGGCGGACCATCGATAGAGCCTACCGGCTACCGAGGGTCTGGAGAGTGAGCTCTTCAAAGGGTGCTCCGTGATAACCTTGACAGTGTGTGCCGAGAAGTAGGGGTGAAGTTTTCTCGCGGTAAGGACCAAGGCCAATGCGACCTTCTCGATTGGTCGATACCGGAGCTCGACAGGAAGCATGGTGTGGCTTACAAAGTAAACAGGCCGCTCTGTCTTTGCTTCTTCTATAACAAGGACCCCGCTTACCGCATTCTCCGTGACTGCAAGATATACGCCAAGCTCGGCGCCATCTTGTGGTGCTGCTAGGATTGGCGGGCTCGCCAGATAGTCCTTGATCTTTTGAAAAGCGTGCTCACACTTTTCATCCCAACAAATGCTTGCTCCTTTTCGAAATAGCTCGAAAAGAGGTCGGCAATTATCTGAGGATTTGGAGATGAACCGATTTAGTGCGGCGATTCGCCCGCTCAATCTCTGGACCTCCTGCCGGGTTCTTGGTGCGGGCATTTCGACAAGTGCTCGGATTTGCCCAGGGTCGGCCTCGATCCCCCTATGGGTGACTAGGTACCCTAGGAATTTCCCAGAATTCACCCCGAATACGCACTTTGTCGGGTTTAGCCTCATTTGGTACTTCCTCAACACTTCGAAGATTTCGCGGAGATCGACAACATCCCCCTCTCGCTCTCGACTCTTCACCAGGAGGTCGTCTACATAAACTTTGACATTTCTGCCGATCTGATCTTTAAACATCTGAGTGACTAACCTTTGGTAGGTCGCTCCAGCGTTCTTCAGTCCAAACGGCATTACCCGATAGCAGAAAAGCTTCTGGTAGCCCGCCCCAGAATAGAAGGTGGTCTTCTCCTGATCTTCGATGTGGAGAGGTATCTGGTTATACCCCGAATATCCGTCCATGAAGGATAAGGCCCGAAACCCGACAGCTGCGTCGACCAGCGCGCTTATTCGCGGAAGGGGGAATCCATCCTTCGGGCATGCTTTGTTAAGGTCGGAGAAGTCGATGCACACTCTGACCGCCCCATTCTTCTTGGGCACTGCCATGATATTGGAGATCCAGTCGGGGAAGTGTGCTTCGCGTATAAAGCCAGCTCGCTCTAGCTTGTCTATCTCCGCCGCCACTGCAGTGGACTTTGCAGCCGGTATGTGCCGAGCTTTTTACTTGACCGGCGGGAATCCTTTCGTGGTGTGCAGACGATGACAAGCGACCTCCGGGTCAATCCCTGGCATGTCCGTGAAGCTCCAGGCGAATACGTCACGATATTCCCTGAGTACGTTGGTTATGGCCAGGACCTCGCCCTTGGTTAGCGAGGTCCCGAGATGGACGATCCTCGGTCCATCCTCGCCACCGATGTTGACTTCTTGTAGCGGCTCGGCAACAGGAAAACTTCCTCTCGGGGATCCCGATAGGCGACCTTTCTCCTCGAGCTTAAGATCCACACTGCTCCCACCCGGGGGTGAAGTAGGGGATTTAAGCGAGGAGACCTCTCTCGGGCTTTGAGGGAGCCCGCTTGAGGTGGGCGCTAATTGCTAGGAGGGCGCGGGCCTCTTGGCCTCAGCGACCTCCACATCCATGAGATGAAAGACGTCCTGCTCGCACCTGGTAGCAGCGACATGGTCTCCTCGAATTACCACGACCCCTCTATCGGTGGGGAACTTGAGGGCCTGGTGATTAGGCGAGGACACCGCTTTCATCTGCCTCAACCAAGGTCGCCCTAGGATGGCATTGAAAGCGGTCTGCCCATCCACCACCGCGAAGCAGACTTGACGTACCTCTAGGCCCGCCGTTACGGTGAGGGTTATCTCCCCTGCCACCTTAGCGACCTCGCCGGTAAAACCGCTGAGCGAGCCCGTCGAGGGAGACAAATCGATCTGTCTCAATCCCATTCGCTGGAAGGCCGACAAGAACAGGATGTCTACGGCACTTCCTGGGTCAACCAGGACCCGCCTTACCTCGATGTTTGCCATCATAAGGCGTATGACGAGGGGATCGTTGTGGGGGGTAACAACCCCAGCCATGTCCTCCTCCGAGAACCAGATGAAGTCTCGGGCTTCCACCCTTGGTGTTTGGAGCAATACAGGGGTTAGAGAAACGGAGAATACCTTCTGAGCCCGCTTCATCTCTCTAACTTGCCGACGAACCTCGTTGCTGGATCTCGGGCCGTTCAGGCGCCCGCTGATAGTGTGATAGACCGTCGGCCCTCCCGGGGGAGGTGGAGGCAGGGCGGGCTCAGCGAGCCCCGGGCGGTCTCCCTCCCGAGGGGCCCGTGCCGGTATCACCTCGAATCTCCTTGGGGGCGAGATGAACTGATCCAAATGGCCTTGGGCGACCAAGTCCTCCAGGTGGTTCTTCAGAGCCCGGCATCTGTTGGTGTGATGCCCGGGACTGCGATGAAAGGCGCACCACCGCGTATTGTCGGTAGAGCCGGGCTCCCCGACCTGCAGGGGTGGTGGATACTGAAAAAAGGGTTCATTCCGGATCTGGTGAAAGACTTGCCCTGGGGAGTGGGTTAGCACGGTGAAATCCCGCTCCCCGGGTCCCGGAGGCAGGCGCCAGTTCGCCGGCCTTTCAGTGACCACTGCGGGGACTTCAACGGGCTGCACTGCAGAAGCTGCGGGCGGTCCGGGCAACGGTACCACCAGGGGTACCTCCCGTCTCTCTACGGCTTTAACGACGAGAGGTCGCAGAGCCGGAGGAGGTCGCTGCTCGACTGCCTTCCCCTTCCGGTCTAACACCGCATCTTCAAGCTTGATGTGTTGCTGGACAAGGGCGAAGAGCTCGACCATCGTGCGGGGATCTTTGATCACCAGCGAGTCATGAAGTTTACTTCCCTCGGGGAGGGCGTTCCGGAAAGCGTTCACCATCGTGCGATCTTGGCTGACCGCGTCTTCCAGAGCGAGGTAGGCGCTCCGAAAACGCGTCGTGAAGCTTCGAAGGGTTTCGCGAGCTCCCATGGCCAGGGTGAAAAGGGACTCAATCCTCTTAGGGGGTTGCCTGTTACAGCGGTACTGCTCCAGAAACAATCTGGAGAGAGTAGGGAAGTCTGGAATGGTGCCCGATGGCAATTTGTGGAACCAGTTTAGCGCCGAGCCCGTCAAGCTACTCGGGAAAGCCCGGCACAAGACATGGTCTTGGTCCTGGAAAAATAACAGCTTCCGATAAGCCAAGAGATGGTCGACAGGATCTTGCGACCCATCGAACAGTACAAACTTGGGCGGGGTCCAATGGTGAGGGAAACCTCCTTGGTGTACCTCACTCGTGAAGGGCGAGCTCCCCCCATGAGCGGCAAGATCCTCCAACAGATCTACGGGCGCACCAGGTCACTGCCAGTGCCCGGGGAAAGCTCCCAAAGGCGGCTGCGCAGGCCCTATGCGGTCATGTACGCTCCCTCGGGGTCCTCCCTCGTGGCGACCTGAGGGGGTTCCTTCGGAGTGACCCCCTCGTCGTCGATCTGCGGGCTCTCTCGGTACGATAGCGGGTCGATGAGAGGCGATTGCCTCCCGAGCTCCATGTGGCAAAGTCACCACGGGCTCCTTCTCCCGTCGCCGATGTCGCGGTTCGCGGTCTCTCTCCAGAGATCTTGCCTCAGATTCATCTGAATCGGCGCTTCTGTCACGACGTCGGAGAATGGTTGCTTGCGAGGTCGCCTTGTTGCTTGACCGCTGGGTCACTAGCTTTTGCAATCTTGTAAGTGGGGTTTCCGGCACCCCGTGCACGGCCGTTCTCTCGACCGGGGGTTCCCGGTGGGAAGCCGGTCGAGCCGGAATGGTCGTGGGCAGGCGCGATGTTGAAGCTGGTGGTCGCACCGGAGATGCCATCTTCGTCGGCCCGGACCGTTGGCTGGCCGCCGGAACCTGACGCAGTCGCATCAGTTCCTCCATCATCGCCCGCTGAGTGGCTAGCACCTCCAGCAGGAGCTGGTCGCTGAGAGGGACAGGGGGCTAAGGGATCTCCATGGGGGGGCCGCTATGCGCGGATCCCGCACGGGCTCTCGTTCGCCTACGTCCCCTCGTGGCCGGAGCCATCTCAGAGCTGCTTCTAAAAACAAAGGGGGACCGCTCTCAGCCCTGTGGCCGTGGGATTTTCAATACCTGCATATATAACTTAGAGAACTTTAAAAGTAAAGGGCAAGTAAGGATCGAACCATACGTAAGTGCAAGGCCCAAAGAAGATCACAAGTGAAGCTAGATTAAATTAAAGGGAGTTTGGATTTTTGTTGTTTTGCAAATGATTCATTAATTTTAGAAAGTAGAAACATGAAACTAATAATTAAAATTAAAATAAAACAGAAGAAATATCCCACCTAGGAGAGGGATTTGTAAACCATAGTATAGAGTCACTTCTCATGCAATGTTACTCCCGTTTATCCACACTTGAGAACGGAAGTTTTACCATCTCAAGCGGAAGATTTAGAGTTAAAGCCCACTTTATCTACTTATATTATATAATATTCTCACAATATTATGAATAGAATTCTTCTTATAGTGAAGAAGTAAAACTAATTCAATTGTGAGAATTTATATAATAAAAATTAGATAATAATAAATTTAATCGTTTGCCTACTTAACCAATGATTAACTATTGGAGTGTGAAGTATCACCCGAATCCCAATTGAATGGAAACACGGGAGAGCTAGCTCTCCATAATTAAAATTGATTAATATAGAGACATTAACATTTAGCGCAATAGAGAGCAATTTACAAGAGAGAAAAGTAACTATTTACCATGGCATTGATCCCTCTCCCTGACGGGAGGGAGAGTTTAGGTTTTGGCCATGGTGTAAGTATGAATAAAATAAAACATTACGGGATATAAAAGAAAGAAGACACATACAAATAAAATGAAAAGAACTTTATTGAAGTAAAAAAATATGACTACACCCAACTGCTTAGAACATCATATAAATGAAAGACTACAATACACTCTCTTCGCACCCACTCTATAAACAAAAAGTGATGAAAGCTCTGTGGAAAATTCGGATGCCCCTCCCTAGAGGGAGGGGTGGGTCGGTTCTCTTGCCCAAGTCCCTCTATTTATAGCGGCTTGTAGCTTGCTCTCCAAGGTTTCAGTTGTGGTAAAAATGTCTTGAGTTGGTAAGAAGTAAAAGGGAGAATAAAGGAGAAGAATTTGTGAGAGAAAGAGGAAGGTTTCGGATAGGATATGAAAGGAAAGAGAATAAATGAGGAGAGAAATGGTAAGAAAGATTGCAGAAAAAGGGTAGAAGGGGGGATGGTTGTGATCGGCTGGGATAGCAGAGGGGATTTCAGTTGGTATTGTGATTAGATCAGGATGGGAATGAATGGCTTGAATGGACTCGTACAGCTGGGATCGGGTAACGGATGGGAAAGAGAATGGGAGATGGGATCTCGGAGGTTGGGATCAACTCATGGACGGCTGGGATCAGATTTTTAGAGAGAGACGTTGGTGAGAATCTAGAGAGATTTAAGGAAGAGAGATTGCCGCATGCATGGCTGTATATGAGTGATATTTAATATAGGGATTGCTGGTTAATTAATTGTGAATAGTTGAAATCATGCATGGGTTTTGGGTTAATATCGAAGAGGGAATCCAAGAGAATTTAAGAGAGAAATCGGGTGGCAGCTAGAGAGAGAAAAGATCGGAGCTCAGCTCTCGATCGGGTCGGTGCCGGGTTTGGTGCACGGGACGGCTGTGATTAAGTGGCAATGAAAGAGAGAGTGCTGGGTGGTTAACCTCGCATGCATGCAGGCATGCATGGAAGGGACGGCTGTGATGTTTTTATTGCAACGAATCCGAGAGAGAGAGAAAAATAGAAACGGGAGAGAAGAGAGAGATGGGTCAGCCGGGTCGGGTAAAGGGTTGCGAATGGGGTAGAACGGACGGCTGTGATTTGTTAGAAGAGGAGAAAAACTGTATGTGCTGTTAACACATGCATGTGCATGGAAGCTCGGGACGGCTCGGATTGGTTTTGAGAAAAGAGTTGATCGATGCATGGGTTTTTTTAATCTGATGGTTGGATTGGGTAAAAAGGACGGCTGCGATGGCGTTAGTGAACGACGGGATTGAGTGCTCGTGAGATTGAATCAAATATGTACTAATGGGGTTCGGGTTTGTACGACTCGAAATCCTTTAATGGGTTGCGATTAAGTGGGGTCTTGGACTGCATGTGTCCATATATAGGTTAGAGTAGGAAAAGAAATTAAAAGGAAGAAAAAAAAGAAAAAGAGAAGAGAAAAGAAGAAATAGAGGAGAGAGAAAAGGTGACAAGTTTGGGTGTATAACAGGGTTTGAGGCTAGCTCATTGTGCCTTGCTCTTTTAATGCTTGAGTTCCTTCCGAGCTATGAGCGTGCCGGTCTTGCCAAGAAAATCCATTATGAGACCCGATAATTTGCAGCTTTTCTCATGCTAGTTCTTCCACTTGTCAATCATTGGCGTGCGTTATCTCATTGTCTTTGCCATGGGATGATGTATGTCCAGTGCATAATTATGATCAACTGTAGCTTCGTGCATCGAGAATAGACTCCATTTCCTAAAAATCAAACATACAATGATATCCATCAGATTTTGATATGATACTTAATCGATAGAAATTTAAATTATAATTTACAATATCGGCCTCCGTATTTCTTATGCAAGTAATATATGATTGCAAAGTAATCTATTGTTTGTGTTGTACGAAAATGATTTATGCAATGATGAAAAGGAATTTATGCACTTTACTTATAATATGATTGTTTTACTTAAAAGAGTGATGAGATATGCATTATAAAGAAGGGATAAATCGTATCATTTGGACGCTCAACAGACCCCCAAACTTGAATCTTTCTCGTCCTCGAGAAAGCAAACAAAATAAACTAAAAATAATAGAAGAATCAAAATAATTTAACTCACTTTCGCAGGAATCACGATTGCACTTAGCACGTGCAACAAGCCGTTAAACCCCTGGGTTACCCCAGTGGACGAGTGTTGTCTCGTGAGGGTTTGCAGTGAATATACCCACAAAATTCAAAAAAAAATTATATTTTTTTTTATATAAATTAAAATAGAAAATTAAGAAATAAAAAAAATCAGTTTCGAAGAATAATTATAAAGTACTCAAAAATATGATTTCTAAGGCACACGACTCATAAGATAGTTAGTCCAAGCTTCGGCTTTCAAAGTAAGCACTTTAGGTTCTAACTATTAGTCTCCCGTTAGAAAAGGTCAAGGTCAACTATGCTCGAGTGCACGGTGCTGTCTGGGCTAAACACAACTGGGGGTTTGGTTCTCTACCCGCATATCATTCTAACAGTCTCCTAGAATGGTCAAAGTCGACCTCAGAACCTGAGTCAAAACCAGCTAATCTAGACAGGCTAGTGAGAGTTGTGGATATTCACCTTAATACCCTATGGGCTTTATATGTGATATTCCAGTTTCCCCACGTTGTTTATAACGGCGGCTTTCACACTATTTTATTTTTCTTTCTTTTTTTTTCGGTCTTTTTTTTTTTTGAATCTAATTATATATCCCTTCCTAACTTGTACCATGTTAGCTGCACTCTATGCCCATGACACGCTGCCAACGCTCTCATGAGTTAGGTAGCCATCCTCATATTACCTTTATATTCGATTCACTCGAGTACATAGAATCATTCTCATAACCCTATACACCAAGCTTTACCAATACTAGGGTATACAAGTTAGGACTTTTACATAATTAGGTCCTAGACCATGCTAATAGGTAGCCCTTTCCGCTATACCTTAAAATTCACTGGTCGATTTTCTCAAACCAAGTGAACCAGATCCGCATGATTCATCAGGACTCCAAGTGGCTATTAGGTGATATGAAAGCTTTGAATCTAGACCCTAGATGTGTAAGCCAGATGTGAAGTGAAATATTAAGTCTAGTTTGTTTTGACAATCTCTAAAAAGTTACCAAGGGTCAGAACCATATTAGACATGCTTTTTCTAGCTAATCCTTAGACGTTTTACCTTGATTACCAAGTGCCTTATAGTCCTATTCGAGTACGATAAAATTAGACTATAAAACCTGAAATAAAGGTAATTTTTTTTTTTGGAATAGATAAAACAAGACGATAAAAAAGTTACAGAAAACACTAATACATGAAAAAGAAAATGAAAATATGCAAATACAAATTCCTATAGATTTCTATACGAAAATTGTAGTTTTGGTAGGGGACTACAGACTGGACACACATACGCCGAGACGTATGTGCCGAGCTTTCCCACTACAGCGTAAGTTGATGCAATAATATAATTAATTTTTACTTTTTTTTTAATTCAAAAATAAACCTAAAACTGACAAATTTTACAGAAATTAGATATAGACAGGAAAGTACACCACACCCCCAAACTTGATATAAACATTGTCCTCAATGATGCATAAGTATAAGGAATGTGGGATGTTCATGAATAATAAGTGCAGACATTTGAATGAATTATATATATATATATATATATATATATATATATATATATATATATATATATATATATATATATATATATATATATATATATATATATATATATATATATATATATATATATATATATATATGAACAAAACCTCTAGCAGGTATAGAGGTTAATCACGAAAGGGCTTGAGTTTGCATAGATATGCAAAATTGTAAAGCTATATATTCAATGCATGCCCTGTGCCACCCTAGAAATATGTTACTATCAATGCAAAATTGAGTGTACACCTCACGCTTAAGACACACATACAACTTTAAGAGTCGTATGTGCCGAGTCGGCGACAACTTTGCAAGGTTGAATGCAATTTTTGTTTTTTTTTCTAGGGGGTTAGAATTTGCACATTAATGATTTGCAATATGAAATTTTGGAGTAGCAACCAATGAAAATAAATTTAGAGAAATTAAAGGACTTAGCTTGTTGTTAAGCTGTATTGCTCAACTTTGCTACTGCTTCGTCTTCATGGCTTTATCCTAGCTTATATATGAATCCCCTTTAGGCTCTTTACGTTGGCAACGGCGCCATTTGATATATATGCTTTTTGCTATGTGTCGTTGTATGAAAAAGCTATTTATCAAAAACCAATACCTGCATATTATAACTCAGAGAATTTTGAAAGTATAGGGCAAGGTATAGGATCGAACCATACGTAGATGATGCCTAGAGAAGATATCACAAGTGAAGCTAGATTAAATTGAATAAGGTTTGGATTTTTTATTATTTTTAAAAATAATTTATTTTAAAAAGTAGATACAGAAAACTAATAATTCAAATTAAAATAAAACAGAAGAAATATCCCGCCTAGGAGATGTTGATAAACCATAGTATAGTGTCACTTCTCTTGCAATTAATGTCACTCTCGTTTATCCACACTTGAGAACGGAAGTTTTACCGTCCCAAGCGAAAGATTTAGAGTTAAAGCCCACTTTATCTACTTTTATTATATAATATTCTCACAATATTATGAATAGAATTCTTCTTATAGTGAAGAAGTAAAACTAATTCAATTATGAGAATTTATATAATAAAAATTAGATAAGAATACATTTAATCGTTTGCCTACTTAACCAATGATTAACTACTGGAGTGGGAAGTATCACCCGAATCCCAATTGAATGGAAACACGGGAGAGCTAGCTTTCCATAATTAAAATCAATTAATTGAGGGGCGTTAATATTTAGCGCAATAGAGAGCAATTTACAAGAGAAATTAACTATTTATCATGGCATCGGATCCCTCTACCTAGGGGGAGGGAATTTTCAGCCTACCATGGTTTTGGCCATGGTGTAAGTATGAAAAAAAATAAAGAAAGAAAATATTGCAGAAGAAGAAGTAGAATGCGTAAAAAAAAATAAAATGACAACTGAGCTTTTATTTAAATAAAAAAATACAATTACATCCAACTACTATAGATCATTTCTTCAGAAAATGGATAATACGACAAACAAACACACACACACACACTTCGCACTCTCTACAGAATCATGATGAAAAAGACTCTTGGAAAAACTACATGCCCCTCCCGGCGGGAGGGGTGGGTCGGTCCTTCCTCTCTTCCCCCGGTCCGTCCTCTCCTAGGTTTCGGATGGGGTGTTATATAGAGAGGGGAAAAGAGAAGTTCGGGTAAGAGAGAGAGAGGGTTTCTGGTTGGGTTAGGTTAGACCCAAAGAAAAAGAAACGAAAAAGAAATAAGCAAGAGAGAGAAGTCCGGTTAGAGAGAAAACCGGAGGGGGGTTTCGTGCATGGCTCGATGGGTTTGCATGCATAACTGGGTACAGCTGGGATCATGGACGGTCGAGATGGGTTTCGGTTTAAGAGAGAGAAAGAATCAGAGGGCTGGAAAGGAAGGGATGCAGTCAGTTTTAGAAAGAGAAAACGGGAAGAGAAAGATAGGGAAAGAGGGTTGATTGCTGGGATTTAGGGTGGCTGGGATTTAGAGAGAGGAAGAATCGTAAAGAGATTTAGAAAGAGAAAGTAGAATGGGAATGAGAGATCGGGGAGGTATAGCTGGGCTCGGGCTGTTAATAAGGAGATTATGCATTTAAGAGAGATTTATTTAGAGAGAGAGAGTAGGAAAGAGAGAGGACGGGATCTCTGCATGCATGGGCAGTAAATGGGTAGGGATGGTTATATGGTTTCCAAGTGGGGAGAGATTTAAGGAGAGAGAAAGAATCAGAGGGATCGGGTGCTGAGGTCGGACGTCGTCTGGTTTTTATGGAAGGAGATAGAGAGGAGTCCGGGTGAAGATTTAGAGAGAGAAAATAGATGTAATCGGGTAGAGAGAGAGAAGATCGGAGCTCAGCTCTCGATCGGGTCGGTGTCGGGTTTGACGCACGGGACGGCTGTGATTAAGTGGCAATGATAGAGAGAGTGCTGGGTGGTTAGCCTCGTATGCATGCAGGCATGCATGGAAGGGACAGATGTGATTAATGAGGGGTGAGTTGGACGGCTGCATGGGATCGCACACGGAGTGCTGCATGCTGGGCATTGAATGGTGAGTAGAGGTATCCATGCATGAGTGGAGATATGAAATGGGTGGCTCGGATTGTGCATGGGTTTCTCAGATTTTAGAGGGGCTGATGCGAGGAACGGTTGTGATTGTTTAGAGGGATATGTTATCATGGGGGCATCAGGTCTTTAGAGAGAGAAAGGGTGATGACTGCACGGGATCTAGGTATGTGCGGACGGTTGCGATCAGGTAGTTGGGTGAATTAATGCATGCATGCATGCATGGCTTTTATGAAATGGAGGGTTGTGATTGGTTTCGAGATGGAATGGAGGGTTGATTTCAATCAGATTCTACATGGGTTGGATGCATGAATGAGGTTTTGAACTAGACGGCTGCGATGAGGTCCGGATGGGAAAGAGTGAATTTAGGAGGACGTGGGCTAGTTAGCTCGGTTAATGAGGGGTGACGCATGAAAATCGGATCGGACGGCTGGGTGCAACCAGGATTTTTAATGCAATGGAGGGTTATACTCAGGTCGGGCCGAGCCACTTTTTCAAGAAACCATCATCCTCCATTAAGCTCCTTAGCATACTCGGGGTTCTGCTCTGGTTCATTTCACGCGATGCATCAACCCGATGACTTTGATCCTCATCGGACTTCACAATTATCCATCACTCTTCAGAAAATGCTTCAAAACACACTGTGCATACTCCATCGACCCGCCATGATAATATCCACCGCTCCATCATGATACCCTTAATCTGACTGTGTCGAGTACCGGGTCAATTCCTGAAAATCACATATGAAATGACGCTTGTAAGGTTAAGATGCAATTATCGATAAGAAGGATAATTTTCGGGTTCCATATTTTTCATGCATGCAATGTATTAGAGCGATCCAATATATCACTATGTTTGTATTAAATCCTATTATGCCGTGGTGCAAAGAGGATCATGCAGTTTACGTATAGTATGAATGTTTTACGTTCCAAAGTGACGCTATATGCATGATAAAGAAGGGATAAATCGCACCAATTGGCCGCTCAACAGCGTTCTCACAGGAACCAGTCGAAGATCCCACAGACGGCACCAAATGTTTGGGGATCTTTTTCGCTGGTCCGTGCGGCCTCCCTGCAAGACGAAGAAAGGCGTAAGAACGGCTGGCTCCCTTCGGAGCGCAGACCCTCCGACGCTCAAGTCAGTCTCAAGTGATTGATGGAGTGTGGACGTAAGCGAAAATGATAGTGGTGAGGGTTTCGAACCTGTACTTTGGAGCCTGGGGGTGGGCATTTATAGACATTGGCGACCTACCGGTGCCCAACACGTGGAGGTTCTTTCCGGTACCTTCTAGACCCCCACGTTCTGGCTCGCGTGGGTCTCTGGCAGTCCTTGGGACTTGGACTCCTGACATTCTTCGTCGCGTAGCCTGCCTGACGAAGTAGTGGGGGAGGGTATCTTTCTTGTCGCTGCCAGGTGGCTATTCTGGAATGTTCAAGTCTGGGAGGTCTCAAACTGACTAGGGTGGGCTTCCGTGGACCACATTTGCCCACGTAGCTTCAGTGGGGTTTCGACACCTGGCAGCCCTTTATGCTGCTCTATTGTGGGCGACCTCAGGTGGGAAGCAAGGGTGAGCTCCCCCTCCGTTGCACCGTCTTCTCCTCCACATCTATCAAGAGTCGGACCTCGCAGGAGCGACCTCTTCGATAAACAGGGGAGTTTTGGCGAGCTTGGGCGAGCTCCTGAGCGAGCTTGGGCGAGCTTCTGAACGAGCTCTTTGTCTAAGCAATTTACCGAGCTTAGATGCATTGTACTAAGATGCACAAAGGTCCCTTCAGCCCAATATGGATCTCGCTCCCTGTTAAGATGGTTTGGTGAGCTGAGGGGGGCGAGCTCCTTACGAGCTGGGGGACGAAGGTGAGCTCCTGGCGAGCCAGGGGGCGAGCTCCTGGCGAGCTATGGGGCGAGCTCATGGCGAGCTAGTGGGCGAGCTCCTGGCGAGCTAGGAGGCGAGCTCCTGGCGAGCTAGGGGGCGAGCTCCTTGCGATTCACCGAGCTGTAGATGTAATGCACTCAGATACCAGGTCCCCGTTCATCCCAATGTGGATCTTGCTCCTGATAGCCTTTCTATCGAGCTCATACGGATAAGGGTTCCAACTCCTGGACGGATTTCAGCTACCCCCAACAACTAGCATCCTCTAGAACAACACATTGCTTGTACATTGCTCCAAATTATGTGCTGGTTAGGAAAATGATGTGTTAGGGTTTATGGTTAGAATTAGAAAAAGAATGAGAGGAGAGGATATGTTGGGAGAAATATTTGAAATAGTAGTATGAAGAGAAAATGGGGACCGGTGATTTGCTGTAAATGACTATTTAGAGTAGTTTTACACGGGGTCAAATTGTAATATTTTTTTATTAAGGGTTGTTTTTTTTTGATAAATCCCTCTCAAGGATTGGAGGGGGGGTTCGGCCTAGGCCCCTACCAGTTTATTAAAAGAAAAGGAAAATATAAGGAGTGCCAAAGAGGCACCGACTCCCGAAGTGAAGCCACATCCCACACGGGCCAAGAAGGTCCCCTTGCATTACAATTAAGAAAAACGAAAAGATCCCAAGGTCGACCTAAGACTCGGAAGTCCCCGAGCCGACGAATTCTCGAATCCGAGCAACGATAGCCCCCGAGTCTTTTTCGACGGTGAAAAAGCCGCCCGTCGAAAGCATAGCAATAAAAGTGTGGATCTGAAGGCTGAGGGGTCGGCCCAAATCATCCTCGTCAAGGCTTGACATATGATCCTGAAGGTCCGGCCTGAGGGGGGTTTAGGCTCCCATCGCTTCCTTCGACGGTAGTCGAGCATGCCAGAATGGTCGGATCACCTCTGCGAGCCGAGCCAGGGCATGGAGGACGGTGCTGCGTGTCGGCTCTATATTTGGCACGTAACGAAGCTCTGGCTTCAATCAAGACCGGCCCCTGACCAACCAGTCTTGGGCTGCGACGCAAACTCGAAGGGTAAGAAAAGGTATCTGCCTTCATATCTCTTTCCAACAAATGACCTGTTGGTTTTGAATTTTGAATTCAAATGTTTTTTGAATGTTTTTGACTCTCAAATCAGTTGTCGGGTTTTGTGGGAACGAGTGTAACAGAAATATGATCAGTTGAGATGAGATCATGGGTTAGTTGAGAGGTTAGATGAGATCATGGGGTTGTTGAGAAGTTAGAGGAGATCATGGGTTCTGTTTTCAGCACCAGTTTTATATACAGAACCTTTGGGAACCCATGCAGTAATCTCTCTTCATCATTCACTCTCACAACCTCATTCTCTCTTCCTCTCTCTTTCTCTCTCTCTCTCTCTCTCAAAAACTCTAGTACGAACCTGTGGGAGTCCAGCACTCCTTTGATCCCTTTCGTCCAAGGTGACGTTGCTTGCTTCTGAAGGAGGTGGAGTGCTAAAGCTTCTCTTTGAAGCTGAGGTGTTCGTCTTGAAGCCGACAAGCCGCTATTTGGAGGAGCTACAAGGGGTCGTGATCGGTTCATCATCCATCAAAGCTCTCCTTCTTCAAATCAGATTTTGATATTAATCTTTTGGAGTTCCCTGAGAGTTCCTATGAGCTCTCCTTGGTGCGGAGAAGCTTGAAGTCGTTGTACCCTGGGGGCTTGTCGTCGGAGGCCGGGAGCACCATCCTACGGCGGCGATCTAGTTTTCAGGGCATTGTGCAAGCACAAGCCTCTGCTCATTTCTTTCGATAAGTCTTTTATTCTCCTTCTCTTCTTTCCCTTATTTTGCATCTCTGTAGAAAGCCTTAGCTTCCCATCCTTAGCTAGTTAACTCTCCATGAACCTTTGCATGCTAATAGAATAGAACTCTATTGTTTTCCCAACAATCTGAAAACTAGATAATATTTATGTGTTCTATTCTTTTTTATTCCGATTAGATCTAGTCCCTATTTCGAGAGTGTTTAGATCTAGTCTCTTGTCACCTGTTAGATTTTCTTTGAAATTTCTTAAGTTTGACGGTGTCAAGGAAAGCTTGACAAACCGGCATTAAATTGCCCTAGGAAGCCTGGTATTTAAGCGAGCCAAGTGCTCCACCTCCTTCCTGGAGCTGACCTGGCCGTCAAACTTTTGAAAAGTCAAAAGGGATTCTTCCTAGATGACTTCTGAGATGGAGAGGAAACCTAGCAAGTCTAGCGAGAAGCCTGAACCTTTCGACGACAAGAACTTTAAGCGATGGCAGATGAAACTTCGGTTCTATCTGACTGTCCTTAAGGTTGTCGATCTCATTAGCTTAGAGAAGCCTAATCTTTCTACTGAATCGGATGGTTCCTCGAACCAGTCCGATATAGACTCCTGGGAGAGGCAGGACTACCTGTGTAGGAATTATATCCTTAACTGTCTAGTTCCCGACCTTTATGATGTATACTTCACCTGTAAGTCCGCCAAGGATCTGTGGAACTCCTTAGAGAAGAAGTATGCCACAGAGGATGCCGGTTCAAAGAAGTTTGTGGTCGGGAAGCTCCTGGAGTTCAAGATGGAAGATGGAAAGTCTGTGGTCTCCCAACTAGAGGAGATACAGATTATCATCCATGAGGTCCTCGCAGAGGGCTACAATATCTGTGAGGGATTCCAAGTGGCAACTATCATCGAGAAGTTGCCTCCCTCGTGGAAGGAGTACAAGAACAGTTTGAAGCACAAGAGGAAGGAGATGACCCTGGAAGACCTCGTTGTCCGAATCCGTATAGAGGAGGACAACCGAAGTGTCGGAGCAAAGGGAGCGAGCCTATATGATAAAGGGCAAGGCCAACCTCGTGGAGGGAAAGTCTTCCAATAAGAAGGTTCAAGCTCCAAAGCCATTTGAGAAGAACAAGCAATCCAAACCCCAGTATAAAAAGAAGCCGAAGGGAGACTGCTTCGTATGCGGCAAGCCAGGTCACCTGGCTAGGGAGTGCCGCTTCAATGCAGCTAATCGACCGAGGAACAAGTCCGAGGCGAACGTGGCCCAGAGCGGCTACTTCTCGGCAGTGGTGACAGAGGTCAACCTAGTCAGCAACCTTGCAGACTGGTGGGTGGATACGGGAGCTACCCGGCATATCTGCGGGTCGAAGAGCTCATTTTCTACTTATACATATGCGGCAGAAGGAGAATCGCTGTACATGGGGAACTCCTCGGTTGCTCGAGTCGCTGGAAAAGGGAACGTGATTCTGAAGCTCACCTCCGGAAATCTTCTGACTCTGAAGGAGGTGTTGCACGTCCCAGACATCCGGAAGAATCTGGTCTCCGGAGCGATGCTGAGCAAGAAGGGTTACAAGCTTGTATTTGAGTCAGACAAATTTGTCCTGACTAAGGGAGGGTCTTTTGTGGGAAAGGGTTACCTTGATGAGGGCTTATTTAAGTTGAATGTAACCTCTTTCGTTAATGATAATAAAGCTTCATCTTCTGCTTATTTATCTGAGTCTTTTGATCTGTGGCATGCTAGACTAGGACACGTTAACTCTAAATCACTTAAAAGGTTAGTTAACTTAGGTAGCGTACCTAAATGTATTCCATTCTTGGATGGAAAGTGTGGTATATGCGTAGAGGCAAAATATGCCAAGAAACCTTTTAAGAATGTAGAGCGTAGCCTAGAAACCCTAGACTTAATCCACTCAGACGTGTGCGACCTTAAGGGTTACACTACGAGAGGAGGGAACAAATATTTCATCACTTTTATCGATGATTGTTCTCGACATTGTTCAATATTTCTCCTTAAGAGTAAGGACGAGAGTTTGACCAAGTTTATATCCTATAAGTCTGAGATGGAAAATCAGTTAGGAAAGAGGATCAAAGTCCTTAGGTCGGATAGAGGGGGTGAATATGAGTCCGGAGACTTCACTAAGTTCTGTGAAGACAACGGTGTAATTCATCAGACCACTGCTCCATATTCCCCTCAGTCTAATAGAGTAGCTGAGAGGAAGAATAGGACCTTAAAGGACATGGTCAATGCCATGATGATAAGTTCAAGGGTACCTACGAACCTGTGGGGGGAGGCTGTACTTTCTGCAGTATATATTCTAAATAGGATCCTATTTAAGGAGTCTGAGCGGACACCGTATGAGATCTTGAGAGGTAGGAAGCCTTCCTATAAACACCTTAAAGTGTGGGGGTGTCTTGCGAAGGCATCCATACCTAACCCCAAGAGGACCAAGCTAGGTCCTAAAACAGTTGATTCTGTGTTCATAGGATATGCCCATAATAACAGTGCATATAGGTTTTTAGTTATCCACTCTAAGAGCCCATATATAGATGATAATACCATCATCGAGACTAGGGATGCCGAGTTCTTTGAAGACCGGTTTCCTTATAAAGATAGGTCTGAGAGGCCTCAGGAGTCCAGCACGCTCGAGAGGTCTGTTCCTAGGTGTAGGATCGACTCTTCAGACGAGGAAGAGAACAAACCTAGAAGGAGCAAACGAGCTAGGACTGGTACTTCTTTTGGACCTGACTTCATCACTTATCTAGTGGAAGATGATCCAACTAGTTATGTTGAAGCCATGACCTCAGCTGACTCCATCTTTTGGAAGGAAGCTGTAAACAGTGAACTTGAATCCATAACATCCAACGACACCTGGGAGTTAGTGGAGCTTCCTCCTGGTTGCAAAACTGTTGGGTGTAAATGGATATTCAAGAAGAAGCTTAGGGCAGATGGAACTATAGAGAGATATAAGGCGAGGTTAGTAGCAAAGGGCTATAGGCAATGAGAGGGAGTGGACTTCTTTGACACTTACTCTCCTGTGACCCGGATTACATCCATTAGGGTGCTTATAGCCATAGCCGATATCCATAGCCTTGTGATTCACCAGATGGATGTAAAGACTGCATTCCTGAATGGTGAATTAGAGGAAGAGATCTATATGGATCAGCCAGAAGGCTTCGTAGTGCAAGGTTTGTGGGGGAAAATCTTCGTGCCGACCCGAAGACTCTCGCAGCACCAGTCAATTGAAGTTGAAGTTGATGTCGAAGATCGTTGGTCGATCTGTTGATTGGAGTTGAAGTTACCTCTTTCGATATGTAAACAGAGAGGCAATCAGAGAGAGAGTTTGACACAAGAGATGTGATCTCGGAGTTCAGCC
Source organism: Chamaelirium japonicum (assembly GCA_947650365.1). Classification (NCBI taxonomy): domain Eukaryota; kingdom Viridiplantae; phylum Streptophyta; class Magnoliopsida; order Liliales; family Melanthiaceae; genus Chamaelirium; species Chamaelirium japonicum. The sequence continues at coordinate 86,373,574 of OX393551.1, read as the reverse complement.
GAAGCCTACGTCTCCGTGCTATGGGGAGCAACCCGAATTCACTAACACTTATGTTGAAGTGATCTCGACAGGCCGAGTATCACTGAAAACTCTGATCTCTTCGAGAGAAAAAGAAGATCAAAGAGAGGTGGAAAATGGGAAGTTGGAAATCCCAGAGCTCTGGTTTTAGAACCGAGAATTCGATCCTTTTACATTCGAAGGCTCTGCTATTTATAGGATTTCCGGGGAGGAATTCCGGGGCAAATGGCGGTTTTCTGCTGTCGTATCTGGGGATTCTCCAGGTAAAGCTAGCGGGCCCCGCTACCGTCTTCTGGGGGATTCCATAGGCTCGTGGGCCTTCCGGGCAGGGCCGGTGGGTCCCGCGGTGGTCCTCGTGAGCCCACCAGGCAGGGCCGGTGGGTCCTGCGGTGGTCTTCGTGGGCCCACCAGGCAGGGCCGGTGGGTCCCGTGGTAGTCTCCGTGGGCCCACCAGGCAGGGCTGGTGGGTCCCGCGGTAGCTGGTAAACTTCTGCCAAAATTTGCACCTACAGTTAGTCCCGCGGTGGTCCTCGTGGGCCCACCAGGCAGGGCCGGTGGGTCCTGCGGTGGTCTTCGTGGGCCCACCAGGCAGGGCCGGTGGGTCCCGTGGTAGTCTCCGTGGGCCCACCAGGCAGGGCTGGTGGGTCCTGCGGTAGCTGGTAAACTTCTGCCAAAATTTGCACCTATAGTTACCCCCTCCAAGTTAGCTAGAGTTCGTTCTGGCTGGCTTGGATTTGGTGCAAAAAATAGCAACCCCCTGTCGCAAAAGGCAAGAAGAAGCTTGTCGAGTGTTAGCACAAAAAAGGGACGGACCGGTTAATTTTGATTGATCGGTCAATTTTGACCGATCGGTCAAAATTCAACCGGTCAAGAATCAGGTGATCGGTCAAAAAACATGGTTTTTTGACCGATCCAGTAGGAAATTTGACCGATCGGTTGAAATTTGACCGATCAATTAATTTTTGACCGATCAGTCATATTTGACCGATCGGTCAAATTTTGACCGATCGGTCAAAATTCAACCGGTCAAGAATAGGGTGATCGGTCAAAAAACATGGTTTTTTGACCGATCCAGTATGAAATTTGACCGATCTGTTGAAATTTGACCGATCGGTTAATTTTTGACCGATCGGTCAAAATTCAACCGGTCAAGAATAGGGTGATCGGTCAAAAAACATGGTTTTTTGACCGATCCAGTAGGAAATTTGACCGATCGAATGATTTTTGCCGATCGGACAAGTTTGTCCGATAGGTAAAAATTATCCGATCAAGGTTCGAATGATCGGCAAAAAACCTTGGTTTTTTGCTAGATCCAGTAGAAATTTGACCGATCGAATGATTTTTGCCGATCAGACAAGTTTATCCGATCGGTAAAAAATTATCCGGTCAAGGTTCGAGTGATCGGCAAAAAACCTTGGTTTTTTGCCAGATCCAGTAGAAATTTGACCGATCGAATGATTTTTGCCGATCGGACAAGTTTGCCCGATCGGTAAAAAATTATCCGGTCAAGGTTCGAGTGATCGGCAAAAAACCTTGGTTTTTTGCCAGATCCAGTAGAAATTTGACCGATCGAATTATTTTTGCCGATCGGACAAGTTTGTCCGATCGGTAAAAAATTATCCGGTCAAGGTTCGAGTGATCGGCAAAAAACCTTGGTTTTTTGCCAGATCCAGTAGAAATTTGACCGATCGAATGATTTTTGCCGATCGGACAAGTTTGTCCGATCGGTAAAAAATTATCCGGTCAAGGTTCGAGTGATCGGCAAAAAACCTTGGTTTTTTGCCAGATCCAGTAGAAATTTGACCGATCGAATGATTTTTGCCGATCGGACAAGTTTGTCCGATCGGTAAAAAATTATCCGATCAAGGTTCGAGTGATCGGCAAAAAACCTTGGTTTTTTGCCAGATCCAGTAGAAATTTGACTGATCGAATGATTTTTGCCGATCGGACAAGTTTGTCCGATCGGTAAAAAAAAAAAAAAAAATTATCCGGTCAAGGTTCGAGTGATCGGCAAAAACCCTTGGTTTTTTGCCAGATCCAGTAGAAATTTGACCGATCGAATGATTTTTGCCGATCGGACAAGTTTGTCCGATCGGTAAAAAATTATCCGGTCAAGGTTCGAGTGATCGGCAAAAAACCTTGGTTTTTTGCCAGATCCAGTAGAAATTTGACTGATCGAATGAAAGTTTTGAACCTGCCCTCAGAGAGGGTTTTACAGCTGTTCTGTTCTGATCTTCTGGCAGAGTTTTGAACATTGATGGGGCTTGATCCTTCCTGTTTTGAATCTTTGGTTGGTTTGAATGAGGCTTTTGACCGGTGGTCCGGTTTACTCAGACCGGTGGCTTGCTTGGACCGTTTGGTTCACGTGGACCGGTGGTCCGACGTTTCGTCTGGTCCGACGGTTCGCCTGATTTTGCGCAAGCTGTGGATGGATGCCACGTGTTCCTATAAAAACACGCGATTTGATATGGTGAAGACACGTGTCTCCTCGATTTGCGTACCTGTTTCACCCTTAGTATATAAGTTTTACTGGCTGTCATTTTTGCCTCACGCTTCCAAAATTTTTCGAAATCCAGACGCTTTTGCTCCCGATTTCTGCTTTTACTCGATCGATCAGATTGCATCTTCTGGAAGCTCGAAGAAGTCAGGCGGGGTCCCTTCGAAGAGGAAAGGGAAAGAGATTGTTGAGGTTCCATCCTCTCCGAAGGGCGGCTGCGGCAAGGGCAAGGCTGTGCTTGCCGAACTGGGGCAGCTGGGAAAAAGACACCAAGGAGTAGGGTTTGCTTCAGCGCCATCGAGGCCAGAGCATATCCCTAAAGTACAGTTCGTTCTGGGCCCGCTCATGTCTCTGTCAGAGGAAACTGAGTATGTATACAATACTGGTGGCGAGTTCACAGATTCAAAGAGGAAGAAGTGGCAGACATTGCTCTCTTTCTTCACCGAAGGGAGGGTGCAACCTTCGCTCCCCAGCATTCAGACTGCATTCGGCATCGACAAGAAGACCGTCTTCACCAGCTTTGCTAGCAATGAGAAGGTCATGGGAACCATCGTAACCATCGGCCAACTCAACTGCGGTCTGCGTCTACCGTTGCCACCCTTTGCGGCAAGATTACTGAACACTTCTGGCCTTTGCCCGGGGCAGGTCACTGGAAACGCCTGGCGAATTATCTACGCATTCTGCCGCGTGGAGTCGGATTTTCAAGAGGACTTGAAGGCGTGCTACTCCAGCATCCCGGAAGGTGAAGACGCTCGGATCGAGCTTGGATACTTCTTCTTCCACTATCGATGGGCTTACAGAAGGGACAGCCCATTCTACAATTTGATCGGTGTGTCTCCACTGCGCCCGCTAACTGATACAGTCCCTTCGGACAAATTGTATACAGATTGGCCTATCTCTGTTACCGGCGCATGGACACCCATCTCAGTGCCCGATACCCCCCGAGGTGAAGTGCATGACGCAGTGAAGATGTACTGCGAGGGAGGCATCTTTGCCTGGACCTCCGAGAGGGCTGGAGCAATCGATAACTTATTTCTGGAGTTGACCTGTGGAACCAGGTCGTGGAAGCAATTCTCCAACTGCCCCGTGAGATATGGCAAGGCCAATCTCCTCCACCGATCAAAGGATAGATACGAGGACAATGAAGTCCTATACTCTGACTATGAGGAAGACCCTCATTCGGGCAAGATTATCCGGAAGATTCGGGCCGAGAAGAAAATCTATACTGCAAGGCGCCGATTGCCCACTGTGGAGGAGAAACTGGTGATCCAAAGAGGCCCAGTGAAGAAGAGAAGAAAGACCCTCATCAAGCAAAAGAAAGATGAAGGCCAAGGGAAGAAAATTGAAGATGAAGAAAAGGAGAAAAAAGGGAGCGTCGAGGAAGATGAAGAAACTGAAAATGTCAGCCACGACAACAGTGGTAATGACGAGGACGAGGAAGGGGGCGGCGAGGATGAACTGTCTTCCACCCCCTCTGGTGGAGATGGTGAGAATGGGGGTGGTGAGGAAGAAATTCCTCCCACCCCCACTGGTGGTGCAAAAGGTGAAGATTCAATTCCTATTCCTATTGACGAGGTTAAAGCCCGTCAAATGGAAGAAGTCCTCGATATAGAAGGTGATGGCCCAAAGGCGGTTCCCACCTATAAATTTGATGAGTTGAAGAAGCCGCTGCGCTTCAAAATTAAGTTGTCGAGGAGTGGTGGGGTTGGAAGCAACCCCACACCCCTCGATCAAATTCCACCTGAAGTACCCCGCCTCGAAGGAGCAACCACGAGCGGGGGTATCGAAGTTGAACAACCCCCACCCCCCTCTCGGTCTCTGGCTGAGGAGGTGGCTGCTATGGTGGCGGGACTCGTCCAGCCAGGCGGGCCACAGGAAGAAAGAGTCTCACCTCCCCGAGATGCTCCCTCCCCTATCCATTTGGAGAGGGAAAGTCGCGTGGGCGATGGAGCTACTCAACCTCAGCCAACGCCGGCCCCTACTCAGGAGAAAACGACCCCTCAGGGTGGTTCCGATCGCCGAAAGGGTAAGGAGCCAAGGGTTGAAGCCTCAGATAATTGTACTAACTTGCCTTGATTTTCTTGCCTCTGAAGATTGGAAATAATCTAACACTTTGACCTTTCGTGTTGATTGCAGGTGCGCCTGTTGGCTCGACCCCGAAGATGAAGAGTTTGGGTGATGTTGACATCAACCACCCCACATCCGTGATCCGGAAACTCTGCAATCTTCCAGGGGCTACTCTGGATGAAGCTTTCGACAGGCTCGAACTGGTGGTAAGTGCATCTGCTCGACCGATTATCTGAATTGCATCTTCAGAATAATTCTAACTCTTTTGTTCTTTTTGCAGAATTCAGCAGTTTTGAATGTCGCGACCAAGCTCTCCATGAAGGCGGGAGCAAAAGAAGCTTCAGCTGAAGTCTCCCGCTTAGCTGCCGCACTGGAGGTCGTAAGCGAGGAGAGGGATAAGCTGAGGGAGGCTCTATCCTCAAAGAAGGAGGCATTGAAGGCCAAGACCGAGGCCCTTCGCAAGGAAAAGTTGGAGAGCAAGGGCTGGCAGAATGGATACGAGGCCCGGGGTCACGAGCTTGAAGATCTGAAGAAACGATTCTTCAGGATCGAGAACTTGGGCTTCGATCGTGCTGCTCGAATAAAGGAGCTGGAGGCTCAACTTGCTGCTTCAGCAGAGACTAATAAGAAGGAGCTGGAGCATATGCGGAGTGAGTGCCAGAGCTACAGGGAAACAGCTGAAAAGGCAGCAGAAGCACTCAGGGTCCATGTTGCCAGTGTCCGATCCTCCAAGGCATCAGCGGCGAGCAAAGCTCGTGCTGGATCTGAGGGGGAGAAGTCGCGTGCGCAGAGTGTGGCCAAGCCTTGAGACTTTTTCTTCCTTTCAGTTGTTGTGCTTGTAAACTCTTGATATGTAATAGCTCGCTCCTGTACTTGTCACATTTTTTATAATAATAGAAATCTCTTTGGTGTTTAAAAATTGGATGTCTCTTGAGTTGAATGTCTTTGAATCTTATGTTCTGGATAGCATTAGCATAGATACAATCTTTTGAATGTAAGGGATCGAGTCGCAACTTGATTACCCAAACTTGTTTAACTTGAAATTTGAATTTGAATCCATGCAACACTTGTATGTAAGGGGTTGAGTCGCAACTTAAGCACCCAAACTTATTGCAACTTGAAAATTGAAACTTGAATTCGTGTAACACTTGAATGTGAGGGGTTGAGTCGCAACTCAAGCACCCAAACTTGTTAGACGATATCGAAATTGATTGAAATTGAACATTGAAACTTGAAGGTCAGTTTAACATTTGCTAGTAAGGGGTTGAGTCGCAACTCTAACACCCAAACTTGTTAAAAGACTTGGTAACTTGAATATGGTCAGTTTTTAACATTTGCTAGTAAGGGGTTGAGTCACAACTCTAACACCCAAACTTGTTAAAAGACCTGGTAACTTGAATTTGAAGCTGCTTTAGAACTTGAATTGAAAAGCTGAACACTTGCACATTTGAACATCTGAAAGAGAATTTTATTCATCACAGAATTTACATCATGGGTAGAACATCTTGAGGTGTCTGGAATTCCAAGCTCGAGGCAATCTATCTCCTTCTGGTGTGACCAGTCTGTAAGAACCTTTGCCTCCTACTGATTCAACGATATATGGACCTTCCCAGTTGGGAGCAAGCTTCTCACTGTTGTGTTCTTTGGTGTTGTAGAAAACTGCTCTGAGAACTAGGCTGCCCACTGGGAACTGTCTCTTGTAGATTTTCTTGTCGTAGGCTCTTTTGATCTTCTGTTGGTACTTGGTCACACGAAGTGATGCTTGATCTCGTAATTCTTCGGAGAAGTCTAGATCATTGATCCGAAGTTCTTCATTGATTCTTTCTTCAACTGCTTTGGTCTTCAAAGTACTTGATATATTTTCTGTTGGGAGTACTGCTTCCGATCCATATGTTAGACGAAAGGGTGAGAACCCTGTTGATCTTCTCGGAGTTGTGCGATACCCCCAAAGAACTTCAGGTAGGACTTGCTCCCACAATCCTTTCTTATCATTGAGTTTCTTCTTGAGTATACCAAGTATGGCTCTATTTGAGGCTTCAGCTTGGCCATTGCATTGAGGATATCTTGGAGTTGAATAGAATAGCTTGATACCGTTGTTGAGACAGAACTCTCGAAACTTGTCGGAGTCAAACTGAGCTCCATTGTCAGCAACAAGAATTTGAGGTGTACCAAACCTTGAGAAGATGTTGCGCCGAATGAATTTGATCACTTCGTCGTCAGTTTCTCGGAAGAGGGGCACAGCTTCAACCCATTTGGTGAAATAATCCGTGGCCAGCAGTAGATACTTCTTCTTGCTTGGAGTTGGAGGGAAAGGACCCAAGAAATCTAACCCCCATTGATGGAATGGCCAGGGACTTGATAGTTGATGAAGCTCATCTGCAGGGAGATGAATAGCTCGAGCGTGTCTTTGGCATGGCTCACATCTTTGAACAACTTATTGAGCATCCCTTGCCATTGTTGGCCAGTAGTACCCTTGTAGTTTCGTCTTGACTTCAAGAGATCTTCCTCTCGAATGATTCCCACAAGTTCCAGAGTGGATATCAATTAGGATTGCCAGTGCTTGCTCGGGACCAAGGCACTTGAGCAACATCCCGTTGTGAGATTTGAAATATAAATCTTCACCTTGCAGAATGTAGCATGGGAGCTTCCTTTGAAGTCTTCGGGCTTGATTTGGATCTTCCGGTATTTTGTCATGCTTGAAGAAATCAAAGATTGATCGTCTCCAGTCTTCAAGCTGATCTCCACCCCCAGATTCTTTTGTAGTAGTAAGGACCTGTTGATCGGGGGTGGTCTTGGGCATTTCTTGATAATCTATCTGTATTTGTCTTCCTCCGAGTGAGTCTCCAAGGACGGAGGCAGCATTGGCTAAGGCATCTGCTTCTCGGTTCTCTGCTCTGGGGATTTGAATGAATTCAGCATCAATAAAACGTTGCTGAAGAAGTCGTACTAAGGCCAAGTAGAGTTGCATTCTTTCTTCGCGAGCTGTGTACTCTCCATTGATTTGCCTTATGATCAATTGGGAGTCACTGTAGACGATAATTCGATCTACCCCCAGGGATTTCGCCATCTCGAGTCCAGAAATGAGTGCTTCGTATTCGGCTTCGTTGTTGGTGGCAGTGAATCCGAGGAGAGTGGCTTTCTGGAGATGATCAAGTTCGGGGGACACCAAGACTATCCCAGTTCCCGAACCGATCGAACTTGAAGCTCCATCAGTATAAAGTTTCTATGGAGGAGTTGCAGCAGTAGCTTCGAGATTTGGATCAATTTTTGTTGCAAGGTTGATCGGAGTATTGTCCTCATCTTCCAAGCGCATATCGACATCTTCTTCCCAAGTGATGGGGTCTTCAACTGGAAAATCAGCTAGAAAATCAGCAATAGCTTGACCTTTGATAGAAGTGCGAGATTCAAACTGAATCCCCAGGGAACTCATTTCGATCACCCATTTGGTCATTCGACCAGCTCGACCAGCTTTGTCAATGATATCTTTGAGCGAATGTTCTGAAATGACAGTGATCTGGTGAGAGACGAAGTATGGTTGAAGGCGACGCGATGCAGTGAGTAAGGCTAGGATGACTTTCTCAGTTTTTGAATAGCGAGTTTCAGCCGGGAGAAGAGTGTGACTGATATAATAGACTGGATGCTCGAAGCCTTCTCTTCTACTGACTAAGATTGCACTGATTGCTTGATTGGTTACGGCGAGATAGAGCCATAAGTCTTCTTGTGGAAGTGGAGCCGTCAAGATAGGAGCTTGCACCAGATATTTCTTGATGCTTTGAAATGCTTCTTCACAAATTGGACTCCACCCTGAAGTATCCGCCTTTCGTAGTTTGTCGAAGAGAGGTTTACATTTGTCAGAAGACTTTGAGATGAACCGATTGAGGGCAGCAAGTCTTCCAGTGAGGCGCTGCACTTCCTTTCGATTGGTAGGTGATGGCATGTCGAGGATAGCTCAAATTTGATCAGGATTGGCTTCAATACCCCTCCTGGTCACAAGATGACCCAGGAATTTGCCAGATTGAACTCCAAAAGCGCACTTGGCTGGATTGAGCTTCATACGATATTTTCGAAGAACTTGAAAGGTTTCTGCCAGATCAGAAAGATGCTTGCTCCGAATGGAACTCTTGGTGAGGAGATCATCGACATAGACTTCGACGTTGCGGCCGATCTGATCTTCGAACATTTTTGTGACTAACCGTTGATAGGTGGAACCAGCATTTTTGAGGCCGAATGGCATTACGTTGTAGCAGTAGAGACCTCGGCTAGTCACGAAGCAAGTCTTCTCTTGATCGTTTGTATGAAGTGGAATTTGATTGTATCCAGAATACCCATCCATGAAAGACAATAGCTCGTGGCCAGCAGTGGCATCGACGAGTCTATCGATTCTTGGCATGGGGAATGGGTCTTTGGGGCAAGCCTTGTTGAGGTTGGTGAAGTCGATGCAGACTCTGACTTTCCCATTCTTCTTTGGAACAGCAACTATATTAGAGATCCAGGTAGGATACTCTACTTCTCGGATGAAGCCTGCTGCGAGTAGCTTGGTGATTTCTTCTTGAACAGCAACTTGCAGCTCTGGCCGGATGATGCGTGGCTTTTGCTTGACAGGTTTCACTTCTTCTTTGATTGCAAGTCGGTGACAAGCGTCATCCGGATTGATACCAGGCATGTCTTCGAAACACCAGGCGAAGACGTCGATATTGGACTGGAGGAAGGATACCATGTCTTGCGCTTCTGCGTCGCTAAGACCGGTACCAATAAATGTTTGTCGAGGGAGATCTCCACTGCCAATGTTGATAGGGATGATTTCTTCAATTGAAGGTGATGTTTCCCATTCGATTGGTGGAGGTTCGGTCAGCGGAATCTCCTTTGATTGCTATTTGGAAGAGGGACCAGCTTCATCTCGTGACCGCTTTGGAGGAGCAATGTTGATCTTTCGATCTGTTTTAGCCACAGCAGCCTCACAAGACCTTCCAGCTTGTTGATTACCTCGAATACAGACGATGCCTTCTCCTGTTGCAAACTTGAGAAGTTGGTGATAAGAAGAGGAGATGGCATTGATCTGGTGGAGGAATGGCCGCCCAAGAATGGCGTTGTAGCTAGACATTCCTTCGACGATTGCAAACCTCATCGAGACTCGAGTCTCTCGGCTGAGGTCGATGGTAAATCTGGACTCGCCCACCGTGATGCTTTGTTCGCCGTTGAAGCCGGTGATCACGGTCGGGACGACGTCGAGGCTTTGATACTTATGTCCTAGACGTTTGAAGCAGTCTGAGAACATAATGTCGATGGAGCTTCCGGTGTCAATGAGGATCCGGTTGACAGTGCTTCCGTCGATGAGGAGTTTCAAGACAAGAGGGTCTTGATGGGGAGTGTGAACTCCTTGAAGATCTGCGTCATTGAAGACGATAGAGGGCCAAGCCAAACCTTCGATGGGCTTCTCGATCCAAGTGTCTTCCTTGTTTGCTGCAGCACGAACATGGAAGATGCGTCGAACTTGTCGATCCACTTCTTTCCCGGTTATTGATTGATTGTGCAATGATCCGTGAATGCCAAAGATATTGGCTTTCACAGAGATTGGTTGCCGGTTGGAGGAGATTTGATGTACCCAACACACTTCTTTCCCCTTTGCAGAGGCTCGGCGTTGATCATGTCCGCCTTTGACGAATTCTTGAAGATGGCCTTCTCGCAATAGGTCTTCAAGATGGAACTTCAGCCGAAAACACCGATCGGTGGAGTGGCCGTGACTTCGGTGGAAGTCGCAATATACTGTTTTATCAGCTGTAAATTTCGAGTTCGGCTGAAGAGGGTTGGGCCTCCAAACGAACTCTTCATGTTGAATGCGGTCGAGTATCTGTTCGACCGGCATATTCCACTCGGTGAAAGTGGTCTTCGTTGGAGATCGACGCCCATCATTCTTTGATCGTTTGTTGGCTAAAGGGGCTGCTGCCTCAGCGTTGTGAGCCTTGGCGGCATACTTAGGAGCTTCTCTTTCCGCAGGCCTTCGTTTTGTTTCTCGCCCTTTACGAGCGACTTGATCGTCTTCGACCTCGATCTCTCTCTGGATTCGATCGAACATAGCACCCAGAGAAGGAGGGGGATTACGGATGAAATCGTTGTAGATGTGTAGATCGAAGCGGAGAGCGTTCTGGAAAGCCAACATAATGGCTTCATCATCCAGATATCTTCCAGAGAGGGCAGCATGCTCGTTGCGAAACCTCCTAGTGAAACTTCGGAGAGTCTCGTCAGCACCCATCCTTAGCCGATATAGAGAGTCGAGCTTCTTCTCGGGCTTTAGATTGAGCTGATAATGCTGCACGAAGAGTTTAGCTAAAACATCGAACTGGGTAATAGACCCAGCTCGGAGATTGTGATACCAGTCGAGCGACGGCTCATCGAGACTTCCTGCGAAGGTGCGGCAGAGCACATTGTTTTCTTCTTCGTGCGGTGTTAAAGCTTGCTTGAATGCGAGAATGTGGAGAGTAGGATCTCCTCGGACGCAGTTGAATTTGGGGAGGACAGGAGTTCTCCATCCTCTTGGAAATGTTGTCTCAAAGAGACTTCGATGTAGAGGTCCGGCAGAAGAATAGCCATCCCTGCGACCATGTCCTCGACCTAGAGGTGGGTCAAGAGGCAAGATCGCAAGGTCTTGCTCAGGCATCGAAGTATTTGCCGGTTGAAGTCGATGTCGGAGGTCCGATCCAAACCCACGCTGAAGTGGGATGGAAGGGGAAACTCGACTCTTTGAAGGAGCGCCTTTCATCTGATGCCTCCTTGGTATGTTGAGCTTCGAAGGTATTCTCTTGTCGTAGTTGCGGCCAGAAGAAGATTGGGATGACTCATCTTCGAGGCGATCCCAAACACTCTGCTTCCAGGGGGCAGCAGAGGGGGTTGGATCACGTCGAATCCTCTCGAGGGCAGTAGTACCCATTGACCTCCGTTGTTCGGAGTGGATTGAATGTCGTGGAAGATCGACCCTCTCGCTTGCAGAGGGAATAGGTAGAGCGATCCCAGCCTCGGAAGCTGCTTTCTTCAGAGCATCCCTCTCAGCAGTGAGGGTGGCGTTCTGCTTCGCCAATTGGAGCAATTGGAAGTCGACTGCAGAAATTTGGTAGGTCGACGGAGGGTCTTCAGCAGGAGCGGGTGTTGTTTGCCCAATCGACTGTCGCGCGGGGTGGGCGATAGGTCGATCGACAGACTTGCCACTCCCTGAACGAACCCCCATCTCAGGAACAGCAAGGGGCTGTCCGAAGTTGAGCCTTTGACTCATTGAACGAGTCTCAGGACGAGCTTGTTGTTGAGTGTTACTTCCTTCTGGTTGACCTTGATGTTTCGTCCTCGCCATTCAGAGAGCAAAAGGTGCAACGAGAGTGCCGTTCAGTTGTCTGATCAACCGAGAGGGCGAGGAAGTTTGACTATCAAGATCAGTTGTAGGTTCAACCGATCAAGTAGTAACGGAGAGTTGGACTTTTTGATCGGATCCCACAGACGGCGCCAAACTGTGGGGGAAAATCTTCGTGCCGACCCGAAGACTCTCGCAGCACCAGTCAATTGAAGTTGAAGTTGATGTCGAAGATCGTTGGTCGATCTGTTGATTGGAGTTAAAGTTACCTCTTTCGATATGTAAACAGAGAGGCAATCAGAGAGAGAGTTTGACACAAGAGATGTGATCTCGGAGTTCAGCCGAAGCCTACGTCTCCGTGCTATGGGGAGCAACCCGAATTCACTAACACTTATGTTGAAGTGATCTCGACAGGCCGAGTATCACTGAAAACTCTGATCTCTTCGAGAGAAAAAGAAGATCAAAGAGAGGTGGAAAATGGGAAGTTGGAAATCCCAGAGCTCTGGTTTTAGAACCGAGAATTCGATCCTTTTACATTCGAAGGCTCTGCTATTTATAGGATTTCCGGGGAGGAATTCCGGGGCAAATGGCGGTTTTCTGCTGTCGTATCTGGGGATTCTCCAGGTAAAGCTAGCGGGCCCCGCTACCGTCTTCTGGGGGATTCCATAGGCTCGTGGGCCTTCCGGGCAGGGCCGGTGGGTCCCGCGGTGGTCCTCGTGGGCCCGCCAGGCAGGGCCGGTGGGTCCTGCGGTGGTCTTCGTGGGCCCACCAGGCAGGGCCGGTGGGTCCCGTGGTAGTCTCCGTGGGCCCACCAGGCAGGGCTGGTGGGTCCCGCGGTAGCTGGTAAACTTCTGCCAAAATTTGCACCTACAGTTAGTCCCGCGGTGGTCCTCGTGGGCCCACCAGGCAGGGCCGGTGGGTCCTGCGGTGGTCTTCGTGGGCCCACCAGGCAGGGCCGGTGGGTCCCGTGGTAGTCTCCGTGGGCCCACCAGGCAGGGCTGGTGGGTCCCGCGGTAGCTGGTAAACTTCTGCCAAAATTTGCACCTACAAGGTTTAGAGCAGAAGGTTTGTAGACTAAAGAAATCTCTTTATGATCTCAAACAGGCTCCAAAGTAGTGGCACGAAAAGTTTGACCAAGTATTGACTTCGAGTGGGTTCTCGATTAATGAATCAGATAAGTGCATCTACACTAAGGTCAATGATCAGACTTGCGTGATCATATGCCTTTATGTAGATGACATGTTGATATTCGGAACCAACTTGGAAGTTGTGGTGAAAACCAAAAATCTTCTAAGCAGGCACTTTGATATGAAGGACTTAGGAGCTGCAGATGTCATTTTAGGAATCAAAATTTTGAGAGATTCCAATGGCATATCTCTATTTCAGTCCCACTATATAGAGAAGGTGCTTAGAAAGTTTGGTCAGTTTGACTGTAGACCTGCCAGAACGTCATATGATCCTTCAGTACACCTGAAGAAGAACATAGGGTTAAGTGTATCACAAGTTGAGTATTCGAGGGTAATTGGCAATCTTATGTATATCATGAACTGCACGAGACCCGATATTGCCTATGCAATAGGCAGACTCAGTAGATACACTATTAACCCTAATAAGGAGCATTGGGATGCTCTAATTCGAGTTCTGAGGTACTTAAAACATACCTTGGATTATGACATTTTCTTTGGTAGGTATCCTGCTGTCCTAAAGGGGTACAGCGATGCTAATTGGATTGCGGACTCTTCGGAAACCAAATCCACTAGCGGGTACGTGTTTACCCTTGGAGGAGGTGCAGTTTCTTGTAAGTCATCCAAGCAAACCTGCATAGTCCGATCCACTATGGAATCGGAGTTCATAGCCCTAGATAAGACTAGTGAGGAGGGTGAATGGCTAAGGAACTTTCTTATGGATATTCCTTTATGGCCAAAACCTATTCCTGCTGTTCTTATTCATTGTGATAGCCAAGCAGCTATAATGAGGGCCAAGAACAATTCCTATAATGGAAAGTCTCGACATATTCGTCGTAGATAGGGGTGGACATGGTCGGGTTGGTCGGGTTTGGAGGTCTGACCGTGTTTGGACCAAGTTACATTGCGTTTGCCCAAATTGCCCGAGTTGCCCGGGGAACTTGTAGAGAGTTTGCCCGTGTTTGGACCATGGAAGGTCATCGGGTTCCTCGGGTTGCTCGGGTTCGTCCGGACCGTTCACTAAAAAGTAGAGGTACGTTCGATCTAAAATTTACACCAATCAATATGGAGCTTCCTCACTTGAACAAAAAAAAAAATCGGTGTCAACCGTGCAATGAAGAATATTACAAGTTTAACTTGATTGTAGAGAATATGTGCATTTCTATTAATCCCTCAATCTTTATATATATATATATATATATATATATATATATATATATATATATATATATATATATATATATATATATATTCCTCGGGTTCTTCGGGTTGCTCGGGTTGGTCATATGGGTGACCATGTTTGCCCAAATTCAAATTCGGGCAAAAAAAATTTGCCCATGCCCGTCCAAATTCTCAAATATTGTTGTCCGTGATTGTCCAAATTCAGAATTTGGTCGGGTTGCTCGGGTTCGTCCGGACCAAGTCCCAGCCCTAGTCGTAGACATAAATCTGTGCGACAGATGATAAAAGAAGGGATAATTGTCATTGACTATATAAGGTCAAAATACAACTTAGCAGATCCCTTAACTAAGGGACTAGCTAGAGAGCTAGTTCTAAATACATCGAGGGGGATGGGGCTGAGGCCTAAGAATTAATAAGTTTTCGATAACAGTAACCCAACCTTTGTGACTGGAGATCCCAAGAACAAGGTTCAATGGGATAACAAGTTATCCGAGGAACTTGTGGGAGTGCTACCAAGCATATTACCCCTCCCTATGATGTGGTAGTACATTCTGTATCGTTGTGAGGCTGAGTCATAGACTCTTAATGCTATCTATAGCTGGAATACCAGTGGGGTGAATAGATACAGATCACTCTTTATAGATTGCACCTATACAAGTGTGGAAGTGAGGCCGCTTCCTATGAGAATTGGGACCAATTCTCTAGAGCTCTTGTTAAAACCGGGGAGAGCTCATGACCGTGAATGAGCACAACCGAGAGAGGAACTCAATGATGATTTAAGGATGTGTGAGTTGCCTGTTGACTAGGTCTACTATTCAAACTGAACAGTTCAAGACTTAGGTCACTACTCAGTTAGTAAACCCTACAGACAATCTCTTAACTGCGGTTCAAGTCAAAAGACACCTCAGTGATTGCACATTCCTATGGAACTCCAAATTTTATTTTGAATTTTTTTTTTTTGAGATTTAAAATCATTCATGTGGGGGATTGTTGGTTTTGAATTTTGAATTCAAATGTTTTTTGAATGTTTTTGACTCTCAAATCAATTGCCGGGTTTTGTGGGAACGAGTGTAACAGAAATATGATCAGTTGAGATGAGATCATGGGTTAGTTGAGAGGTTAGATGAGATCATGGGGTTGTTGAGAAGTTAGAGGAGATCATGGGTTCTGTTTTCAGCACCGGTTTTATATACAGAACCTTTGGGAACCCATGCAGTAATCTCTCTTCATCATTCACTCTCACAACCTCATTCTCTCTTCCTCTCTCTTTCTCTCTCTCTCTCTCTCTCTCTCTCTCAAAAACTCTAGTACGAACCTGTGGGAGTCCAGCACTCCTTTGATCCCTTTCGTCCAAGGTGACGTTGCTTGCTTCTGAAGGAGGTGGAGTGCTAAAGCTTCTCTTTGAAGCTGAGGTGTTCGTCTTGAAGCCGACAAGCCGCTATTTGGAAGAGCTACAAGGGGTCGTGATCGGTTCATCATCCATCAAAGCTCTCCTTCTTCAAATCAGATTTTGATATTAATCTTTTGGAGTTCCCTGAGAGTTCCTACGAGCTCTCCTTGGTGCGGAGAAGCTTGAAGTCGTTGTACCCTGGGGGCTTGTCGTCGGAGGCCGGGAGCACCATCCTACGGCGGCGATCTAGTTTTCAGGGCATTGTGCAAGCACAAGCCTCGGCTCATTTCTTTCGATAAGTCTTTTATTCTCCTTCTCTTCTTTTCCTTATTTTGCATCTCTGTAGAAAGCCTTAGCTTCCCATCCTTAGCTAGTTAACTCTCCATGAACCTTTGCATGCTAATAGAATAGAACTCTATTGTTTTCCCAACATGACCAACCGCAGGAGCCTCTACCTCAGCCTGCCCAACACCCTGCGTAACATCAGCGATTGAAGCACAGTCCTCTGAGCCAACATCAGCAGTTGCAGCATTAGTAGCGTCAGCCATTACAGCTCCAGCGGCATCGTTGGCAGCACCAACGATGACAGCCGCATTTGCAGCATCGCTTGCAATTTCACCACCACCAGCAGTCACACGCATACCGTTATCTATGGTAGCAACTGTAGTCTGCGTAACATCAGCAATTGCAGCAGCATCGGCTACGTCAACCGCACCAACATCGGCCTGCATAACATCATTAAGGGATGTGTGGAGCCAAAACTTGCGTATCCGAAGACTAGTTGTGAAATTCGCGGGAAGGTCTCCATTGATTCCCGCACGGGGGTGCTCTCCAGCCCAATATCTAATCAAACGGTGATGATCCTTTCACACATGTGATGCTTCCACTTCAAGTCAAAATGGGACCCACGGGGTTTCATGCAATGACAGACACGTGGCCTCCTTATCCAATTCTGCAAAACAACACTGCTGCAGCCGGGGTAGAAGACGCCCGACGAGACGAGAGGACCAAAGATGGCACTAGTTTTTGCTGCACCCAGCGGGCACTCGCCGGGGCCACCGATCATGCGGCCCTGCTCGCTCCGATCTCACCAGTACGCCGCCGCTGCTCCGTACCTCACGGTGAGCGTTTCTTCCCCGCCGCCTCCCCTACTTCGGCTCCGGATTCGGTGGTGTGGGCCCTACAACAGGGCCGGGGGGTTTCGGACAACCAACCCATCATCACCAACATAAAAGTTTTCCATTAAATAAAAAGAAAATTGTAGTATATATTTTTGGGTAAATTATACTTTGCCCCCCCTGAAGTTTAGATAAAAAACACTGAACACCCCTGTAGTTTATTTTGTTCTAAATCACTCCCTAAAGTTTGAAATGTTAGCACATACCCCCTTTTGTCAACTACTTAATTTCCTCATTTGGTAATTTTTATCTGATCAAAACTGAAATGAAGGGGACCAAAATGTAGTTTTTTAACATAGGGGGGTTAAGTGTTTTTGAGCTAAACTTCAGGGGGGCAAACTATAATTTACCCTATATTTTTTAGAGAACTGCCATATATATTAGTTTGTTTGTTGAATTTCAAATTATAAACATGAAAAAAATTAGTCAAATACTGCCTTCATTCAAGTTCATCCTCATTCCTCAACATCTTATTAAAAGAAGTACATTAAAAAATAGAAAAAAAAAATCTAATGGTTTCAATGAGAGGCCGAACCGTCACCTTCTACGCGTCTTCACCCTTAGTTTCCATGCACCTCCTTCTTCTAGGTGCTACCTAAGAAGCACTGACACTGGTATGGGGACACGGTTACGACACGACACAGGTACACCGACACAGCAAATCCTAAAAAAAGAGGACACGGGTACAGCGAGGACACGAAAAAAATAAATTAATATTTTTTATTTATATTTTATATATGTTCATAATTCATATATATTTCAATAACCAAAAAAATCTCATAGAAAACAACTAAAATGAAATTTTAATGCATACTGAATCACAACCGTTTGTTATACCCAACCTGATTGGTGAATCACATACAACCCTAAATGGCATGGAAAAAAATGGTTGTGTTTCAATTTGGCTTCAACCTATCTGAAACCTCAGAGGATCAGATAGGTTAAAGCGAAAACTGAATCGTAATCATTGTTACAACCAATCTGACAAGTGAATTATATTCAGGCCCAAATGACGTGCAAAAAAACGATTGCGATTCATTTTTGGCTTTAACCTACCTGATCCTCTAAGACAGCTTGTGACCCGACCCTATATCGAATAACCCGTTAATCCGCCGTGTCCGGTGCGTGTCCGATCGTGTCCGGCTTCCGGAAACACGTGGGATACGGCACATGCGTGTCCGGCGAGTGTCGGTGTCCGACAAGTGTCCGACACGGGTACGGGGGGCCTGGGGAAGTGTCCATGCTTCCAAGGGTGCTACCAACCTCCAGGTCCTTTTCCTTCCACATGCTACTCCTCTTCAGACTTGCACTTAGTGTACTTGCTCATGTTACGATGACAGGCACGTATTGGCCCCCTAACAGTCGTCTATATGTACATCCTTATCTCCTTGCGGATTGGTATTGGACATTAGCAAATGCGCCTAGTGCTTCTTGAGTCTTGCACGACAACCCTTGGCTACATTGTTGCATAACTTGCATACCAGTATATTTTTCTACATCGGAATCTTGTAGTGGCTGTATTTCCACCCGAGATTTTTTGAATTGAGCGGTTAGGGAGGCTTAGAATCGCCAAAGAATTCCTCACCCATGTAAGCTATCAACAAAATGAGAGTGGGGGAGGTTTGGAAGTGATTAGAGATGAACTGGGATGGCTTTGGGGTGAACAAGTGTTGAAATTGAGGCATATAAATAGGCCTAAGAGAAAAAAGAGCCCTTAGGTCCACACAAGTACTTGTGTGGCCACAAAACTCTAACGAGCCTAATTTGGTCCGTTGGACTTGGCCCTATGCAGCTACACAAGTTCTTATGCGATCCAACAACTCCAACGGTCCAAAATTAGATCATTGGCTTTGTACATCCACACAAACATGTGCGGCCGATAAGTCCTGTGCAATAGTATTTTGTTTCCTCTCCTGTGCGGAGTCCACATAGAAGTTTCTATGGGGACTTTCTTATATGCTATCTGAAACCATCTACTGCCTGACACTTGGTAGAGGCTAGAAATCTTGTTCACTCCAAGTAAAATTTTTAACTAGAACACAAGAAAGTGTTGTTTTTGGTGTATTTTCTTTTTTTTGTTTAAGGTTTAACAACGAAGACATAGGTTTTTAGTGGAGATGGGCCAAATCCTTAAATTTAAAAATTTCATCATCATATGGGGCAAAGAAGAAAAATCTGAATAAAGGGTAGCCAAGTATTTTATGTCAGAAGGTAAACCTGGCCTCAATCCTCGAAAGGAATTAAAATGATCTTATAGGGATAATTTAAATTAACAACTAAGAATAGTATAAAAAAAGATTTGTAACCTAACAACCTCGTTCAAATCGGCTAAGAAATCAATCTGCTCTTTACAATAATTAATAAAACAGGACCAAAAAAAGCAACGAATATTGTAACATAAAAGGATAGAGCAAGCCTTTTCCCCCTCTTTGCTTTATTAGGCTAAGGATATGAAGGGTCCAATTATGGTTATCAGTTCATTCAAGGGTTGTTGAATCTTATTTGGCCGTTAGTGCTTTACACTTTTTGATAATCCTTGCATAAGTTTGTAAGGATAGTTCTATTTCTTGTTAAATTATATATATATATATATATATATATATATATATAGAGAGAGAGAGAGAGAGAGAGGGAGAGAGAGAGAGAAGTGCTAGAATGCGGCATGTGGTGCGATGCCGCACGCACCGCATGCCGCATTCTAGCATACCCCTATATATATATATATATATATATATATATATATATATATATATATATATATAGTTAGTTAGTTAGTTAGTTAGTTAGTTAGTTAGGTTCTCCTAAGGGTCGTCCCTCATAATTAACTTGAAGGACAAAAATTTGAGAGATCTAGAGGTTTTGTAATTTTCAGAATTATAAAACCTCTAGATCCCTCAAATGTACCCTTCATTATCAACCGTCCATTTTAACCGTTAAATTGAAAAGCGCATTTGAGGGACCTTGAAGTTTTATAATTTGCTGATTTTTTGTAGGGGTCTTATCAAAAATCAGCAAATTATAAAACCTCTAGGTTTCTCAAAGTTTTTTGCCCCACAAGTTAAGGATGAGTGAGTTCCTGAGGAGAACTGAACTATATATATATATATATATATATATATATATATATAGAGAGAGAGAGAGAGACAGAGACAGAGAGAGAGAAAGAGAGAGAGAGAGAGGAAACGAGAAATGAGCTGCCAGTCTATTTTGGCGAAATGGGCAGCCACCCATTTGAAGCCCTTAGAAGTTTTAGAATGTGCTGATTTTTTGTGAGCATAAGCACCTTATCTTCGATAGAACACCCACAAAAAATCAGCACATTCTAAAGCTCCTAAGGGCATCAAATGGTAGAAGTTTTATCGAACGTTTGTTGTAACCATTAATCTGAAATATAACATTTGATGCCCCTTATAGTTTTAGAATGTGCTGATTTTTTGTGGGTGTTCTATCTAAGGTAAGGTCCTTATGCTCATAAAAAATCAGCATATTCTAAGACACCTAGAGGCATCAAATGGGTGGCTGTCCATTTCGTCAAGCGAACTTAATCTGAATGTCATTCATACGAAACTAGCAATTTCATACGAATGTAGCGGGAGGGATACTCTTACTTATGATATCTTGCTTATGCAATTACACAACGCCTTTTACCTACTCTAGAGGTTTCAAAATTTGATAAAACTTGGTGGGGATGCTCTCTATGACAAGTTGATCATTCTCACCAAAAACCATCAAATTCTATAACCTCTAGGGGCATCAAATATGCTATTCAAATTAACGATTAAAATGAATGGTCGATAAATCTTCTAACATTTGATGCCCCTAGAGGTTATAGAATTTGATGATTTTGGTGAGGATGATCAACTTGCCATAGATAGCATCCCTCCCAAGTTTCATCAAATTCTGAAATCTTTTAATGATCCTTCGGATTATTTGGTATCTTCGCGGCACTGTCACTCGTTCGCTACTATTTTCCTCTACCTCTCCACTGGTTCTACGTGCATACTCCGATGCATATTGGACTGGAGATGTTGCTACCCACCGCTCTACCATCAACTACTATGTATTCCTTGGTGATTCCCTTATTTCTTGGCGCAGCAAGAAACATGAATCTATTGCACGCTCTAACACCGAAGCCAAATACCGGGCTATGGCTTCCACCACTGCAGAGATTGTCTGGCTTCGACGCCTTCTACTCGACTTGGGAGTCAGGATTTCTGGGGCTACACCTCTATTTTATGACAACCGGAGTGCTATTCAAATTCCTAGCAACCCGGTTTTCCATGAGCGGACCAACACATCAAGGTCGACTGTCATTATGTTCGGCAGGAGTTTCTTGCAAACATCATCTCCTTGCCGTTCATTCCCTCGACAGAGCAGACTGCTAATTTTCTCACAAAGCCCCTGACGATTGCTCGATTTCGTCATTTTATAAGCAAACTCTTGGTATATGATCCACTGTGAGTTTGAGGGGAAGTGTTAATGTATATACCGGGTCGGGTTCTATGTACAGTCGGGTCAAGTTGCTTGTGTATTCATGTACATATATATTGGGATTGAGTCTCTCAATAGAGAGCATTCCATTCTCTCCAAACCCTAGCGGTCATCTCCTAACATGTATTTTTCTTTAACAAAATACAATTTTGTCTTCTTCCACCTTTGCTTAGTAAGACATAAATAAATAAAAGAAAAGAAAAAACCTCGCTCGTTGATGAACCTGTTTAAACCCCTCTTTCTTTCCTAGTTTAATCGAACAGTCACCTAAACATACTCATCTTTGCTTTGTACATTCCATGCTCATTTGTCATTCCAACTTGTGTATGTGCTTTTGAATGCTTGTAGAGCAACTGATTATCCAATTCAATCTCACATCGAGTATTTAAAAGAGGGTATGTATAAAGTTGTCTCTTATACATCTGCTTTCTTTATTATTCTGCTAATTCCTGTTTCATTATATTTCTTGAGACTATATATTACCTATCTTACAGGCTTTCTTCAGATGAATCAAGGCATTGATACATTTGGGTATATGTAGGTTGTATCGAAACGTCTGCCTTCATCATTTGATTACCATAGTGGGCTCCATGGCTGTGCTGCCAATTTCAGTCTTAGAGTTTGTGGATTAAAACTGTGGACACTTCAAAAGCTAGATTGTTGGAAGGCCAGTCAACTACATGGATGGGGAAAAAAAACCAAGAAGCTAGATCAAAAAATTCACTTGGAGATTACATTATCTTCTGAGAGGAAACCCATTGAAGATGTGGAGCTGCTGAATGGTCAGTTATATTATAAAGTATCAATTTGCTAAATTTGGCTTCTATTCATTTTATCAGGCTGTGTTTTTTACTCATTAAATTATCCCTTTGCATATTTGTAATTGCTAGAACTTTGTTGTGAACCCTGGAGGACATTTAGTAATAGAAAAGTATTTCTAGTTGTTTTTATCTAAAACTAGTTTTAAACCATCCTGCTTTTAAGATTAATTTTGGCTATGCATATTTGATCCAGTAAACTTGTAGGATCAAAAGATTCTTCTCTCTTTAATCCTTAATGTTGAAATAGTCATTTAAGTTCATTTAGTACAGCTTTTATTATTTGTTTAGGAGTGCCATTAAATTGTTAAGTGATTAGGTGACCAAGCGACTTGGAACGAGTTTCAAGACAGATGAATCACTTTTTCAGTCTGGCACAGAAATTGAGGCAGTCAATCGTGCATATTTTTCCACAAATAAAAACTTTATTTGATTAGCTTTCATTTGGTTTCAATTTCATGTCAATCAAACTCCTGAATGAAGAGATATGTTTTTTTTTATGTTTATGTTAGCCTATGGTGTGGGGATGTCACACCAGTTTATTGGTCAGGCTAACCCACTATTAGGTCGTGATCCAACTTAAACACTTACATGTTTTTATTATTAGACGTTGATCTTGCAGGGGAACGAAACGGATCAGATGGAATGAGCCACAAGGGACCCCGTATAACCCTAGCCACCACCCTATTATTTGGCCGTGCCACTTGGCACACGGCCCGAGGCAACCATGTCTCCCCAAGGAGATTGTATGGCTCTTTTCACAAGGTGAAGCTGGGCACTCCTTTTTCCTCTCAAAAGTGGTATTCTATGAGAACTTGGCACAATCCGATATTCTCCGTGGTACTATTCAATCGGGCATCAAAATCCAAGGCAAAAGCTTATTCTTTCATGAAAGTAGCTATTTGCTATGCTCTGGTGTAAGCTTTAGCACGATAGAACATCAACTAAATGAAACGACAGGATCCCCTTAGCCATAAGACACTAGGCTATGTACACAGTAGATTAAAAATTAAGTTCTCTTATATTCCTTCCTCATACAGATTAGAGTGAATTTATGCAAGGTTGACTATTGTTAGTTGGTTCTCTCTCCCCGCTCTCTCAAAACAAATCAGCATATGGTGTCTATGTGGTGCAGGGCATAAGCATAAAAGGCTTGCATGAAGAATTTAAATTACAACATACACATATTTTTACGAAAAAACCCTTCATAGGAAAAACCTCACCGGCTGTGCCGGTACGATGAGAGCAATCCACTTGACTTCGAAGGTCTAGTTACAGACTGTTAATGTATAGAGATGAGTCGGGTTATATGTACAGTCGGGTCGGGTTGTATGTGTATACTTGTACATATATATTGGGCTTCAGTCCCTCAATGAGATCTTCATTCTCTCCAAACCCTAGTCTCCATCCTCTAACATGGTATCAGAGCTCCACAAGATCTAGGGTGTCTCCCTCCGCGACGGCGACGGACTCCCCTCCTCCTCTGGCAGGCCCTCTCCAGCAGTCTCCTCCAGCGACGACCTCGACCTCCTCCTTCCCCCCGCTACCTCTCCTGCACCACGCAGGAACCCCCTTCCGCCCTCCCCTGCACCCCGCAGGACCCCCCTCCGCCCTCCCCTGCACCTCGCTCCGCCCTCCCTACCTCCCCTGCACCCCGCAGGAACCCCCTCCGCCCTCCTCTGCACCCCGCGTCGCCCTCTCCGCCCTCCTCTGCACCCCGCGCCACCCTCCTTGACACCCCTACACCCCGCCGGCCCCCACTCCACCCTCCCCTGCACCTCGCTCGAACCCTCCCTGCACTCCGCGCCCACCCCCCTGCATCCCTTGTGCACCCCGCTCCCCTCCTCTTCCAAACAAACCACCCGTACCCCTCCTTTTCCTTCCGAATCCCCCCCCAAGTCCCCATCCGCCCCTCTCAAGCCCCACCTACTCCGCCTTCCACGTCCTTTGTCTACCGATCCTCACCCGGCCACCTAATCGGTCGTCGTCATGGCATCTACCATCGTGCATTCTGTTGCTGCGATCTCTCCACCGCTGAAGACAGTCACCTTTCAGCTACCTCGGCCAACGACTAGCCTAACTGGTCGCTCACCGTTGAGGCCGCGCTCTCTAGTCACGATCTGTGGGGTCACATCACCGGTGACGACCCACCTCCGGATGGCTCCTCCAGTTTCTCCTCAGTCATCAGTCGCGCCACCGCCAGTTCCGAGCCCTCTGCTGCAGCTGCAGCCACTAGGGCTGCTGCCCTCACATGGCGTCGCCACGATCAGGCCATCCGGGCCTATCTCCTGGACTCCGTTGCTCGTCCGCTTCTTGCTCCCATCGACCGTCTTTCTACAGTGCGCGCAATGTAGAAGTATCTCTGGGACAGATTTCTCCCGCGCGGCGGTGCACGCCGGCATCAGCTTATCTGCTCCTCTCAGTCGCTCGTCAGGGGGAGTGTACGATCCATGATTTCTTTAGCCTGATGAGTGCCTACTAGCATGAACTGGACTCTTTGATCCCCGAGCAGTGTGCTTGCCCACGCTCCAGGGATTTCCAGCGCTACCTTGACGAGGGTCACCTGCACCAGTTTTTGGTCGCGCTTCGGTCGGATTTCGCTCTTATCGCCCGCTCAGCTCGAGGATGCCCTGCTCGCTTTGGTTGACGAGGAGACCCGTCTTCAGACTCAGGGTACTCGTCCTCCTCCACCTGCTCCAGGTCATGACAGCGTCCTGGCCGCCAGCTTCTCCGACAGACCTGTCATCTGTCACTACTACAAGGAGCCCGGTCACATGAAGCATGATTATCCCACACGTCCCCCTCGCAACCCCCGCTGGGGTCCGGACGAGATGGAACCACGCTGGGCTCCTGCGTCTCAGGATGATCGTTGCGACAGTCGAGGTGGAAAGAGCCGTGGACGTGGTCAGTCCTTATTCGTCAATTTTGGTGGTACTGTTGCTGCTGTAGAGATTCTGGCATCCCCTGCTGCTACCACTGTGCCTTCTCCGACTGAGCCTGACCGTCTCCAGCGCCTCGAGGAGCTCCTCTTTCGCCACCTAACCTCATCGGCTCCCCGATTGTTCACGGCTTATCTGCCACTTCTGGTACTACTACTCCATGGATTTTTGATTCGGGTGCCTCCTGCCACCTCACTTGTGACTACCGTGCTTACTGACTGTTTTCCTACTCCCACCCACTTGGAGGTCTGCACTGCGGATAGGACTTTCGTTCCTATTCCGCAATATGGATCCATCATTGCTACCTCCGATCCTTCTAGTCGTTTGACCCTACCACATGTCCATTATGCCCCCCGTCTTAACATTAATCTAATTTCTATCAGCTTTCTTTGCGACTCTGGACTGACTGTCACATTCACCCCTTCTGTTTATGTTGTGCAAGATTCACGGACGGGTCAGAGGATTGGGCTGGGCCGTAGAGTAGGCGGACTTTACCAGCTGGACCATCTCCATGTTTCTCCTGTTCCTGTTGCGTCTGTCATGTCTGTCACTTCTGCTACATACCTGTGGCACAGAAGGTTAGGTCATATATCCAGTGATCGCCTCAAAAGCATTTTCCGTTTGGGCGCTTTGGGTCATGTGTCCTCCCCTCTCTCTGTCTGTACGGATTGTAGATTGGCAAAGCATCTAGCTCTCCCCTTTTCGACTAGTGCTTCCCGATTTGTCGCTTTATTTGATTTAGTGCATTCTGACATCTGGGGTCCTGTGCCTGTTGCATCTATTTCTGGTTTCATGTATTATGTATGTTTTATCGATGACTACTCTCGGTGCACTTGGGTTTATCTTATGCGTCACCGGTCTGAAATCCCTCACATTTATTGGAGATTCACCATCATGATACATACTCAGTTTGGCCGGCGCATCAAGACCTTTCAGTCTGATAGTGCAAAGGAGTATCTCTCTTCAGAGATGTGTGAGATTCTTCAATCTCACGGCACTCCTCACCAGCAATCTTGTCCCCACACATATGAGCAGAACGGAGTTGCCGAACGCAAGCATCGTCATGTCATTGAGACAGCACGAGCCTTGCTTCTCTCTGCTTTTGTTCCTCACTCCTACTGGGCTGAAGCCGTCATGACGACTGTTCACCTCATCAATATTACTCCGTCCTCTGCTCTCTCCAGTGCCACTCTGTATGAGTGTATCTACTCCAGTGCACCTGACTATTCTCTTCTTCGCACATTTGGATGCACGTGCTTTGTTCTCCTTCCTCCCCATGAGCGCACCAAACTTTCTGCTAGGTCTGCTAGGTGTGTTCACTTGGGGCATAGTCGGGAGCACAAAGGCTATCAGTGCTACGATCCCTTGGCTCGCCAGATCCGTGTCTCTCGTCACGTCTCTTTTATTGAGGATGTCCCGTACTTTTTCCCTGAGTCCCGAGATCTTTCCTTTCCACCTGTGTCACCCTTCACGCCTCCACCACCTCTCCACATCTCCGTTCTAACTCCATATCCTGCTCCCACACCCACGCCTCCTCCACCATCACCTTCCCCTCCTCCGCCACTTCCACCACCACCACCTGTCACGTGTGTCTACGTTTGTCGCTCTACAGTTCCTCCCCCTGCGTCGGTTCTTGCTGGTACCTCCTCTCCACCTGCAGCTGCTCCCTCCTCCCCGGTCGTGGATCCTGGCACTGTTCGGCGCTACCATGCGCGCGAACATCACCCTCCTGACAGATATGACTACTCTCCTGACAGGTTTGGCTACTCTGTGTTTACTCATGTTTCTCCTGACACTTCTGGACACTCTGTTGTTGCCTCCTACTCTCCGTCCTATTAGGCCTTTCTCACAGCTCTTCACACCCACCGGGAGTCCTAGTCGTACCGTGAGGCAGTTGTACACCCAGAGTGGCGACAGGCCATGACAATCGAGCTTGAGGCTTTTCAGCGGACTCAGACGTGGGATTTGGTTCCTTGTCCCACTGGCGTGGTTCCTGTCAGCTGCAAATGGATCTTCAAGGTCAAGACTCGAGCTGATGGATTCATTGAGCGGCATAAGGCACGTCTTGTTGCTCGTGGTTTCTCCCAGGAGTATAGGATTGACTACGAGGAGACGTTTGCTCCAGTTGCTCGGATGACTACCGTTCGCACCCTCTTAGCTGTGGCAGCTGCTCAAGTATGGCCTCTACATCAGATGGATGTAACCAACGCCTTTCTCCATGGTGATCTCTCATAGGAGGTTTACATGACTCCTCCACAGGGCGTCCCTGCTCCTTCAGGTCACGTCTGTCGTTTGCGCCGAGCCATCTATGGGCTCAAGCAGGCCCCTCGTGCTTAGTTTGAGCGATTCCGTAGTGCAGTCCTGGCCGCCGGGTTTGTTGAGCGTCACTCTGACTATACCTTGTTCACTCGCTCCTCCAGTCAGGGTATTGCAGTTCTTCTTCTCTATGTGGATGATATGATCATCACCGGGGATGACAGTGCCACCATAGCGTCCCTTCAACGCCACCTCAAGAGTCAGTTTGAAATGAAAGATTTGGGCCCCCTTTGCTACTTTCTGGGCCTCGAGATTGCACGGTCAGCTTGTGGTCTGTTGATCTCCCAGCAAAAGTATATCTGCGACATCTTTGCTGATGTTGCTTTTACTGACTCTCGCACTGCTGACACACCCATGGAGCTCAATTTGAAGCTCCTTTCTACAGATGGTGAGCCACTCCAGGATATCTCCCGCTACCAGAGGCTAGTTGGGATGCTCGTCTACCTCACTATGACCCGGCCAGACATTGCCCATGCTGTTTGCATTGTCATTCAGTTCATTCAGGCTCCCCGTTCGGTTCACTATGCAACAGTCCTTCGGATTATCCGCTACCTCCGAGGCACCATCACCCGCTCACTATTTTTTCCCTCCACCTCTTTGTTGGTGCTGCGTGCCTACTCCGATGCAGATTGGACAGGAGATGTAGCCACTCGCCGTTCTATTACAGGATACTGTGTGTTCCTTGGTGATTCTCTTATTTCTTGGCGAAGCAAGAAACAGGAGTCTGTTGCTCGCTCCAGCACAGACGCCGAATACAGGGCTATGGCTTCCACCACCGCAGAGATTGTCTGGTTTCGCCGCCTTCTACTCGACCTGGGAGTTGTGATATCTGGGCCCACGTCTCTCTTCTGTGACAACCGGAGTGCTATTAAGATTGCTAGCAACCCGGTCTTCCACGAGCGGACAAAACATATTGAGGTTGATTGTCACTATGTTCGCCAGTAGTTTCTCGACCACACCATCTCATTGCCATTTATTCCATCATCGGAGTAGACTGCTGATTTTCTGACGAAGCCCCTTACGATTGCTCGCTTCCGGTATTTTATCGGCAAACTCTCGGTCCATGATCCACCGTGAGTTTGAGGGGGAGTGTTAATGTATAGAGATGGGTCGGGTTATATGTACAGTCGGGTCGGGTTGTGTGTGTATATTTGTACATATATATTGGGCTTCAGTCCCTCAATGGGATCATCTTCATTCGCTCCAAACCCTAGTCTCCATCCTCTAACACAGACACAAATACAATAACTCACGAGCCCTATTAGTTCTCCTTCACACCACGTTAACTTCTGTCTTCCTCCTTCCAGCTCTTTTAATACTCCTTTCTTGGTCGCCTACACTTGATCCAACATGAGTGACCCTAGATGCTCACCCAAGACGCCACTCAGACTCCCTTGATTCACTGAAGCAAAAACACCCAACACCTATCTAGCAAGGTCGAACGCGCCCAAAGGTGAACCGCACCCCACTATGGGTCGTAGCACCGTTTAAGGGTCTGTTTTGTTGTTTTAACCCAATCGACGGACCCCCAAAGGATATTACGCTGGTACACCCCGACTACCTACTAAGGGGAATTAGGGATTGATTTAAACTTAATTTAATCACTGATATGCCACTAATTGGGCTTGATTTAAACTTAATTTGGCTTATCATAAAAGCCCAATAAGGCTTCACTACAAATCTACCCTCTCTTTCTCTCTCTCTCTCTCTCTCTCTCTCTCTCTCTCTCTCTCTGATGGATGCGGATGCTTAAAGAGACTCAAGTGCTGAATTTAAAACATTTAAAGATAAAATTCTGCATGTATTAAATCAGATTTCAGCAAGGACTATCGGCACGGATCATCATTCAATCGTACCCAAACAGATTTAATTTAACGAAGTAATAAAACTGACATGACAATGATCAATTTCAGATTTTAATAAACAATTCCATCAATAAAGACGAACACAATCTCAAATAATAAAGCCAAAGTCTCATAGAACAAGCATAGATCTAAGCGATAAAACCTAATGGATGAGATTCTTCAGAAGCTAATGGTTTTGGAACCCTAACTTAAAAATCAGCAATAGGCCGGATCGAAAAGGAAGATTTATCACATGAAAATATCGAGGGACGATTCAAACCGTGCTTTGGTCAATGCCGGCCGCTATCAGAGGCTCCGTCGTTGCAGATGAAGGGGCGGAAGAGGATGCGTGGTTATGAAGAAAAGGTGAAGAAGCCGAGACGATTTGATCTTTGGAGGATGGATGATCTCCGCGTCGATCTCCCGCGAAGTCGTAGACGAAGGCGTGGTGACGAGGTAGAAGCTTGCGTAGGGAAGAAGAAGACTGGAAGCAGGATGATTCTTCGGAAGATACGTCGAACAAGCGATCTCGCTTCTCCGTTCTAGGGTTTCAATTCAATCTTCATCGTCCCTCTTCAATTAGGGTTTGCATGGCTTTATAGAGAATGAAACACAAAAGAAAAAAAAAGGAAAGAAGGAGAGAGAGGCGTCCGCGCGGGCTAGAGAGAGAGGAGGACGCGGGCACGCTTCCCAAGGCGTGCCCGCGCGGGTATTTCCGCGGGAAGGGAAGGCCGGCCGGGTGAGGGGTTCGGTTGGGACTTTTGGCTCCCTTTGAATCTCATCCATTGAGATTTAAGTCGACTTAAGATCCTATGGCTAAAAACTAAACATAGAAACGAGTCAGTTCGGCATCTGTGGCTCGAACCGGATACGAACATGGCTCGCACCTACCCAAACCAGAAAATAAAACATAAATAACTCAAGATCCGTTAGTCGGATCGATAAGAAATAAAAACAAAAGTCATAGATCATCGAACAAGCTTTCCACTGATGCAGACGAATTGGCGATCGGCTTCCTGGATCTCCGTAGGGAATGAAAATACGCCATCAGCTGTAAAAATCTGCACGTAGGGCTCGTCTGCATCAAGTCCCCCGGACTCAAAAGAACTCGACTCCTGTCGAGTAAGGTCTTGGATCTGGTGGGGGCTCTCCTGGAAGTAGCCGCAACCGCTGCATCTGCTCCAACTGCTCTCCCAGGTCCGGTGGCCAAGTAATCAGCCTCAAGTACGCAGCGACATCCTCTGGCATCCCCTGCCCATCAACGCCGACCTGAAAGCCAAAACCAACATCCTCTTCAGCACGGAAAGATCGTCAAGATGTCCAGATAAGTTCATGTGATAATAGGAAGATAGGTTGACATAAAATTCTGATGTGATCCAACTTGGGCCCAAGCCCTTTGGCCCACCCGAAGGCCCATCCTAGCCTGCCATGGATGGATAAGGCAGGATATCTCTTATGATATCTTTTAGAATCTTTTTTTTATTTGAGATCTTTAATTTAGGCAAGTTGTTAGGATACTTATTGGCTTTTAAATTTGTTGCCATTTTTATTTTTTCTTTTAGCCTATTTAAAGGCCCCCATTGTAACCATTGAGGGAGATTATTATGAATGAAAATTGATGGTGGATGCCTTCGTTGGCTCATGGATTTGAGTCCCCACCTTGTATCCTGATGGATTTCAGGCCCCCTCTCATCTAAGCTTCTAGTCTTTTCTTCTCTGTCACGGTTCTTACCCCCTCCGCCACTTCCTCTCGGTGATTCCTTATCACTAGTTATCCCGTTACAAAGAACATACAAAAAAAAAAAATCGTCTTCATCAACCGCTCTTGGACGACGCGCCTGCATCAAGTTGGTATCAGAGCTTCGGGCTTCGTGGCGTTTTTGCACCACGAACGATCTTCGCTTCGATCGTCGTCGTCCATCGTCATCGTCGTCGTTCCATCGTCACCACCCTCGCCGATTCGTCATCATCTTCTTCTGGTACGTCACCTACAATCCAAAAAAAAAAAGAAGAGAGATCAGATCTTGAAAAAAAAAAAAAGAGAGGAGAGCATACCTCCTTCAACCGCGACCCTTCTCCTTACCGCCCGCCCGTCCACCGCAGGCAGCCCCTTCCTCTCGCTCCACCCGCTGAACCGCCCCTCTGTCCGTGCTCTCGCGCACCCCGCAGCCATCAAAAAAAAAAAAACCCACACAGATCTGCCGTAGATATGTGAAGAAAAAAAAAAGGAAAGAAAGAAAAGAAAAGGAAAGAAGAAGAAAAGGAAGAAGGAAAGGAAGAAAAAGGAAAAGAAAGAATAGAAGGAAAGAAGAAAAAGGAAGAAAAGAAGGAAAGAAAGAAAAAAAAAAAAAGAGAGAAAAGAGAGAGAACCGTACCTGCTGCAGCCGCTGCTGTGCTGCTTGCTGCCCACTGCTACCGCCCTTTTCCTTTGCCCTATTTGCAAACAAGAGCCCAAAACAAACCCTAAGCTATAGCCCCTTTAATCCCTTCCTTTACCTCTCATCCACACCCTTTGATATCCATCCAAAGGCCACTAAACAAAACCAATTCCCACTGTTTTTTTTTTAAAGACCAATTCAGCCTCCAACTTAAATTCCAGATCCGACTTTCATTTTCGGATCCAACCCGTTTACAAAAACAGACCCGATAAGACCCTACAACTTCAAAACCCCATATCTTTCTCATTTTTCATCCGATTTGGACGTTCTTGGTACCGAATCGACCACATTTCCACCATTGTGACATGGATGCCAAGATACAAGGGTTGATTCGTTGTCATCAAGGGAACAACTCCGTCTATGAGTATACTTCAGCATTCTTTCGGCGCATGATCCGCTATGGTTTTTCAGAGAAAGATTTCTTGGCAGTGGTACTGTACGTTAGAGGACTCCGCTCCGACATGAAGGCCAAGTTTTCATCTAGATCTTGGAGCGATCTGGACGAAGCTTATGAGATAGCTTGCGAGATCGAACGGGAGCTACAGCAAATGGCCTCACCTCTAGCGACCTCCACAGATGAGTCTCCACCACCTACAGAGCTTCCTCCAGTTGTATCTTTGGTGGATCCATCACCTCCAGTATCACCACCAGCAGACGAGCTTCCCCTTCCAGAGGATCTTCTGCCGCCCGCCATGCTACCACCTATTGCGGATTCTTTCGAGGTCTCCCTAGCCGAGCCTCAGCAGATTGATTTTTTTGGGCTAGACCGACTATTGGTGCCTACAGTGTTTGTTCAGCTCTACCTCCATTCAGGCGAGCCGATGTTTGAGCTACCGCAACGGTCTGATATTACTATCCGACTCTGTCGTCTACCCCAGCACCACTTTGACGTATGTTTTCCGATCGACGGCAGTGATACCTTCTCATGGGACCCCGGTGATGACTTCGGTGTAGTGAGACATCATTTGTTGGGCCTCCACCATCAGCTCCTGACGATAGATACTACAGCGGCGAAAACCTTGATGATGATTGCGCTTTACCGTATGAACTCGAGGGCGAGTTCTTCGCAGCGGAAGCGAATGATGTGATCCAACTTGGGTCCAAGCCCGTTGGCCCACCCGAAGGCCCATCCTAGCCTGCCATGGATGGATAAGGCAGGATATCTCTTATGATACCTTTTAGAATCTTTTTTTTATTTGAGATCTTTAATTTAGGCAAGTTGTTAGGATACTTATTGGCTTTTAAATTTATTGCCATTTTTATCTTTTCTTTTAGCCTATTTAAAGGCCCCCATTGTAACTATTGAGGGAGATTATTATGAATGAAAATTGATGGCAGATGCCTTCATTGGCTCATGGATTTGAGTCCCCACCTTGTATCCTGATGGATTTCAGGCCCCCTCTCATCTAAGCTTCTAGTCTTTTCTTCTCTGTCACGGTTCTTATCCCCTCTGCCACTTCCTCTCGGTGATTCCTTATCACTAGTTATCCCGTTACAAAGAAAATACAAAAAAAAGATAGCATCGTCTTCATCAACCGCTCTTGGACGACGCGCGCCTGCATCAAATTCGAAAGACATATGAAAGGAAAGGCCTCGGGAGCATAATATGGTGCGGGTCATCGGCTTGCGCAATAAGCTATGGTTTCTTTGAAAGGCCATGGGGTGCGGGTGCAATATGTGTTGCTCAAAGTGGCCTGCGCACGTGGCAAAACAAGTGGATTCTAGACATAAGAAGATATGTCATGCAATCATTGTCTGGATGCAGTGAATAAAATAAGAAATTAAATAACTCATCAAGCCACTTGTTATGACTTCGAAAATGTAAAAATAATGGGCTTTTTGAAATCTGAAAGCATGGCTCATAAGTACCCTGCATTGAAAAGTGAACAAACGAGGCAAAATCTTCTTTAATGTTTAACTCAACACTTGGTCGATAATATGGATGCAAATATGAATGGTCTGTGAATGGAAAGATGTCAGGCAAAGGATGAATGCGAGTGCAATTGATGACTACAGACTCTAAATGCGATGCGCATGCGATGGAATGCAATATTTTGTCTAATCCTTTCTCAATTGTTAGTGCATCAGATGAACACCCTACTAGATTATCTGCGAATGGTGGTATGGGAGGGCTCTGATTCAGAAGAGCTTGAGGTGCGTGAGAACGGTGTCTCCTAAAACATGTGGGCCATAATGTGACGTTGATGCCGTCCTTAAGGAAAGTATAGGTGTTGGCTTTCTCGTGATGTAATGCATCGCGGTCAAACTGCCATGGACGCCCAAGGATAATATCAGCTACTTCTAAAGGAAGGACATCACACCAAATCTCATCTCGATATTGCAGCCCAATCGACAACTTAGCCAAACAACAATGAGTCACTAGTTTGCTTGTAGTGTTGTCTAGCCACGACGTTTTGTAAGGGTGAGCCAATGGTTTGACTTTTCACTTCTTGCTCCTGACTATCGCTTCATTGATTAAATTGGTGGTGCAACCTCCATCTATCAAGACACAAAGGTCCATACCATTGACAGTGCAGACTGTTCGGAACAGCTCGAACCTCTGGTTCTTGCAATGTGGCTTTGGGGGTCCTCCAGAGAGCTCGTGAGGTAGTAACGCTTTAGGTGCCTTGGGTGATGGAGACTGGTGAATAACTAATAGTGGCGCAGTCACGTCATCCCCTTCCAAGACCAACTCATTGAAGTTTTCGCCCTCAGACTCATGACTATCCTCTTCATTACCCGCAAGATTTGTTTGGGGGTTGAATTGACGTCGAGGACAATCGGCTGACTTGTGACCCGGCTGGTTGCACTTGAAACACTTCATCATGCTCGGGTTGGGTCCTAAGACTCCTTTACCCTTCTCAGTGGGTGTAGGAACTGTACCAGCTACAGGGGGAGGTCCAGGGATTGGTCTACTAACAAATCCGGATGGTGCCCTAGTGTTGTCATATCGTCGGGACGCAGATCGGGAGTTGTGAGACTCAACTTTCTTAGCCCGACGGTGTGCATCACTGACCTGATACAAGTCATGAAGGGATACCACCTCTTGAATTGAGGGCTTAAGTCCATTGACATACCTAGCGACGCTCTGCTCTTCATCTTCATGCAGATCATTGCGAGCTTGGAGCTTGTAGAACTCATTGGTGTAATCATTCACCGATTTGTGCTCTTGTCGTAGGTTTTGGACTTTTTGGAACAAACTTTGTTTGAAATCAGAAGGGAGGAACTTCTGTTGCATTTTTCCCCTCATGTGTGTCTAAGTGGAAATCTTATCTTTTTCCTTTCTACCCCTAGTGGTCTGCAACTGTTTCCACCAGATCAGTGCATGACCCTTCAGTTTGAGACTAACAAACTTGACTTGTTTGTCGCGGGGAATTTCCTTCTACTCAAAATATTGATCGATTCTCTCGGCCCACTCTAGGAACTCTTCAGGATCCATCCTACCTTCGAACTCAGGAATTTCGATTTTGATACCCTGATCCCAGCCCCAATGGGATTTCGTTCTCCTATGAGTTTTTCTACTTCGCCTATCAGATCCGTCGGAGGAACTGACGCTGTCACCTCCTGACTCAAGATCTAACTCACTACCTCTGGAGACGCTCTAGTCCTGTGCTCTCGATGGGGTCGGGGTGGATTTTGGGAATTGGTGAAGGCCAAGGTCAAGGCTTCGATCTGGGTCTGAAGCCTATCCATGTGTTCTTCTTGCCTTGTGAAGGCATCTTGCCAAGTACGGGGTGGGGAAGGTCCAGCCATTATAGATTCTCTAGAAGATGCTATCGATTCACCTCAGAGAGAGGGGTGATCCTAATATGGATGCGTTCACGCGGGATGCTAGTTTCTTAATTAATGCAAAGACACAACTAAAATGAAAAGAATAAAAAAAAATTTCAGCAAGCACACAAGGATGCGAATGATGCAAGAGAACCGGCCGTTGCGTAAGAACGCGACGACTAGTGCGCTCTGATACCAACTTGATGGATGCGGATGCTTAAAGAGACTCAAGTGCTGAATTTAAAACATTTAAAGATAAAATTCTGCATTAAATCAGATTTCAGCAAGACTATCGGCACAGATCATCATTCAATCATACCCAAACAGATTTAATTTAACGAAGTAATAAAACTGACATGACAATGATCAATTTCAGATTTTAATAAACAATTCCAGCAATAAAGACGAACACAATCTCAAATAATAAAGCCAAAGTCTCATAGAACAAGCATAGATCTAAGCGATAAAACCTAATGAATGAGATTCTTCAGAAGCCAATGATTTTGGAACCCTAACTTAAAAATCAGCAATAGGCCGGATTGAAAAGGAAGATTTATCACATGAAAATATCGAGGGACGATTCAAACCGTGCTTTGGTCAATGCCGGCCGCTATCAGAGGCTCCGTCGTTGCAGATGAAGGGGCGGAAGAGGAGGCGTGGTTCTGAAGAAAAGGTGAAGAAGCCGAGACAATTTGATCTTTGGAGGATGGATGATCTCCGTGTCGATCTCCCGCGAAGTCGTAGACGAAGGCGTGGTGACGAGGTAGAAGCTTTCGGAGGGAAGAAGAAGACTGGAAGCATGATGATTCTTCGGAAGATACGTCGAACAAGCGATCCCGCTTCTCCGTTCTAGGGTTTCAATTCAATCTTCATCGTCCCTCTTCAATTAGGGTTTGCATGGCTTTATAGAGGATGAAACACAAAAGAAAAAAAAAGGAAAGGAGAGAGAGGCGTCCGCGCGGGCTAGAGAGAGAGGAGGACGCGGGCACGCTTCCCAAGGTGTGCCCGCGCAGGTATTTCCGCGGGAAGGGAAGGCCAGCCGAGTGAGGGGTTCGGTTGGGACTTTTGGCTCCCTTTGAATCTCATCCATTGAGATTTAAGTCGACCTACGATCCTACGGCTAAAAACTAAACATAGAAACGAGTCAGTTCGGCATCTGTGGCTCGAACCGGATGCGAACATGGCTCGCACCTACCCAAACCAGAAAATAAAACATAAATAACTCAAGATTCGTCAGTCGGATCGACAGGAAATAAAAACCAAAGTCATAGATCATCGAACAAGCTTTCCACTGATGCAGACGAATTGGCGATCGGCTTCCTGGATCTCCGTAGGGAATGAAAATACGCCATCAGCTGTAAAAATCTGCACGTAGCGCTCGTCTGCATCACTCTCTATCTCTCTCTCTCTTTCTCTCTATCTCTCTCTCTCTCTCTTACCGTGATGCCTTCCTCCCCCCCCCCCACCCCCCCCCCCCCCCCCCACACACACACCCCTTTGGCTGTACGACCACCCGCACCTCCCCCTCCTCCCCAACATCCTTTCTCTCTCTGTTTTCTTTTTTTTTCTTTTCTTTATTCTTTCGTTCTATGCCCTTGCTCTTTTGATCTCGGTCTCTCGTGATCTGTTTGGGGATTGATCTCATCCCTTTATTGCAACCCTAGTTCTATAAAAAAAGAGGAAAAGAAGTGAAAATGTAGATTTAAGTATTTTGATTCCTCCACGTGAGAAGAACCCAGAAGCTCCACTTTCTCATTCCCCGACTTTGCCTCGGGAAGTCCTTTGATTGGATCGATACGTCTCGAGAACTTTTGGGCTTCACGACTCTGAAGGATTTGATGATCTCATCGACCGGCCTCGGTCCGTGAGAGGATTTGGTGACGACTCCTTGCACCCGTGACGGATCTCATCCATGGCTGTCTTTCTTCTTTCTAATCTACTATCTTTTATTTTATTTGTTTCCATCATCCACCATCACCACCATTGTTGTCTAACGTCTTCCACCACTTTGTTTTAGCACCGGATTATACCACCCATATAACTGTTACTCGATCCTTGATTGATTAGTGCGCCCTTGCTATCTTGTTTGCTTTATTTTTGGACCTAAATTTGAAGTGTGTGCTTTCTTTCATTGATAAAATCTGTTGTTTACTTGTTTTCGTTTTATGCATAAATCTATGTTTTGTTGACAATATTAATGCCATGTTCGTAGAACTTAATTACTGATAATCTTTGCTTACATATATAGAAAAGATCAAGAATAAAACAATGTGTTTGCTTTCTGGTTTTTTTTTTTGGTGATATATTGATTTCAACGGTTCAGTTTAGACTTGAAGGTCAATATAGAGGCTTCTACTTGTAGCTGATGAGGCGAGGATGGACCAAAACTAGGTTTCTCAGGGTTTTGGAAAATTTTGGAAATTGGGACAGCCAAGGGTAGTTTTATTTTTTCAGGATGTTCAGTTTTTCCGATCTTAACGAAAATTGGTGGGACTGATGGTCTTGATGTTAGGGCGGATTTGTCCGAATTTGAGGACGATCTGGTAACTGGATCTAATGTTATGGCCTAGTAGGTGTACAGATTTTAACAAAGCAGCAAATAGTTTTTATTTAAAAGAGAGCAAAAGCTCCAGGTTTTTATCCAAAAGAATAGCTACTAGGTATGTAGCTTGGTATCCAACAAGTCTTAATTAATCAATGAAAATTGTGGCACTAATGGGGCATCTAATGATGATGGAAAGAGATGATTTCAGCGTGAAAATATGTGCAGATTTCAGATTTTAGCAAAGAGATTTTTTTTTGAGAAATCCCTCGCAGTGAATGAGGGCGGGTTCGGCCTTGACCCCTACCAGTATATTAGAAAAAAAGAAAGGTTACAGCGGAAGTATAGCAAGTCAAACGAAAAAATCAAAAAAGATTATAAGTGAGCTTCTCCATCCGCTCTAAGTCTTTGCCTTGTAGAGCTACCCTCCACTGCCACATAATCATCGCCGAGTAGGAAGCTGATGATGGATCCCGAGCATATGGCACCGCATAATGAAGCAGGTATCCTTCGGATCCCTCACGAAGTGATGGCCGACGTCAAGCAGGGGCCGGAGGCGATGGAAGAAGTGGTATAAGTGCATACGCACTATAGGTGTTCGGTCTGTCCCGACAAAATCAATGCTTGTCTAAAAGAAGCTCCACTACTGGATCTGGCGACGGTGGTGCAAGCTCCACAGAAGGGAGAGGCTCCATATAAGACTCTACCATAAAAGGAACTGCAGGAGAGGTGGCTTCTCTGAAGGCACAAGAGGGGGAGGTTCCAATAAATGTGGCAAGGTTTTAAATTTTGGTTTCCTGTTTGGTTTCGGTCCAAGTCTAAACCGAAATTTCAAAATTTCTACCGAAATTGATCAAAATTTTAAATTTATAATTCCTGTTTCGAAATCGAAATTGACCGAAATTGATCGAAATTGACCGAATTGGACCGAAATTTATGGTTCCAATTTTGGTTCCGAAATCCGAAATCGAAGTTGATCGAAATTGGGTTCGACCCTTATTTCATTTCTGTCCTAACCGAAACTGAAATATTTCGCCGAAATTTCAAAATTTCGGTGAAATTTGAAATCATGAGAGATGGAGTCTCTTCGACTGGTGCCACTGGTGGTAGAAGCTCCATGGATGTGAACGCTCCACTGACGATGATGTCGGAAGAATCTGCATTCATGTCAAGTGTTGATGATGGAGCATGCGCCTATTTTGTCAATCTCGTCATCCCAGCTCGTCCTCAATCTCATCAAGAACAAATTTGGCTCTAAAATCTTTGACCTCTAATGATAAAGATGGAAGGACACACAAAAGCCATTGGTGAAAGGCTTTGCATGAAGGCCTAGAGCAAGTGTTCCTTCCTCAATGATGGAATTAAAAACATATTCTAATCGGGATTGGGGATAGCATGAAAGATAGGAACTATGGCTCTTATATAGCCGAATGAAATATTTATAGGAATTTGTGTCACAAGGATGAAGGGAATTAAAGGATTAGATGCTATGATGGGATATGGCATCAAATTGCTCTGATACTAACTTGATGTGGGTGAGGATTAACGTTTTCAGAGCCGCCCGAGACATCAGCCTTGAGGCATGCCTCAGGGCGAGGCGTAGGTAAAACCAAGGTTTTAAATGTCGTTTTCGGTGTCCATGTCGGTCGGCCAAAAAAAGAAAATTTTTCGTTTTTCGGTAATTTGTCGATGGAAAAATTGTAAAATGGGAAAACAAATTTCGGTGGAAATGTTTTTTTTGAGTCAAATTTCGGTGTTTTTCGATGGAAATTTATCATTTTTCGGTCAGATTTCGATTTTGTTCGTTTGATATGAAAAATATGGAATATTTTAGCCATACTTCAGGATAAAGATGACAGTAAAATAGTGTCTATTATGGGAAAAAAAAATCAAAATTGATAAAAATGTAATTTCTTACTGATAAAAATAAGCTTTGCTTTGTTAAAAAAGGTAAAAAATTTTAGTGAAATTATCTAGAAAAGGGACATAACGTCGGATTTCGGTCAAAGGTCGGTCATTTCGGCCGACATTTTGTTATGTCGGAAGGAAATTTGGTAATATTAGAAATTCGGTCAATTTCTTTGTCGGCCACTTGAAAAAAAGACATATTTCGGTGATTTCGTAGGAAATTTATCGACATTGATTCCATGGGTAAAACACCCTAAAGGCGTTAGTTGAGGCGTTCAAACACATGAGGCGCACTTGAGGCGTACCGCGAGGCGTACGTTTCAAGTCTAAGATGTATTTGGGGAAATTTGGAAATCAGGACAACCAAGGGTATTTTTGTCTTTTCAGGATGTTCAGTTTTTTTCGATCTTGATGAAACTTGGAGGGGTGAAGGTCTTGATGTGAGGAAAGGCTAGTCCGAATTTGAGGATGATCGGGTAACTGGATCTAAAGTTATGGCCTCAGCGGTGTGCAGATTTTAAGTTTTTAAC
Source organism: Chamaelirium japonicum (assembly GCA_947650365.1). Classification (NCBI taxonomy): domain Eukaryota; kingdom Viridiplantae; phylum Streptophyta; class Magnoliopsida; order Liliales; family Melanthiaceae; genus Chamaelirium; species Chamaelirium japonicum. The sequence goes on along the minus strand of OX393551.1, from coordinate 86,333,125 downwards.
GAAAAAGCATTTTCAATTAAAAGAGAACAAAAAATCCAGATTTTTATCCAAAATAATAGCTACTAGGCATGCAGGTGGGCACTTGACAAGTCTTAATTAAACAATGACGATTGGGGCATCAAATGATGATGGAATGAGATGATTTCAGCGATAAGATAGGTGCTGATTTCAGATTTTAGCAAAGGGAAAGATGAGAAAAAAGAAGAAAACATACAAGAGGATAGCAAATCGCCGCGGGTTGCAAGGAATCTTCCAAGGGATCCTTCTCGGAGCATGATTGTCGACCGAAGTCGACGGATCCTTCGATTTATCACACTATCGTCTTCTCGAGGCGAAGTCGAGTAATATGGAGGGAACGAGAGTCAACCTTAACGTCTCACGAAGAGTACTTTCATATAAAAAAAAGGTCTTCTTCTTTATTTTCCCTTTTATAGAATAGGGTTTCCTAATCTATGGAGGAGATCAAAGAACACAAGAGGTGGATGGTGGGGATTAATGGTTAAAATAGGAAGAAGAGTGGAAGACACAAGGGAAAGAAAAAGGAAGAGAGAGACGGGATGAGAAGTAGGGAACATGCGGGTATTGTTCCTCATGAAAGTATGGGAACAGGGGGGCCGTGACTTGGATCCATACACCGTAGGGTCAGGGAAAGGAGGGGAAGTGAAGGCCCGTTTTCGTGCTTATCTTAAAAGCCCAATGGGCTGATGTTTAAGGCCCAACAATTATTTATGTTATCGAATATTAGCCGTCAGATCAAGTTCTGATCACACGATCGCCGATTATCCACATGCTGCCTTTAGCCTATTTATTTTTAGGGAAAATTACAAAAACCTCCCCTGAACTATACAACACATTTCATATTGGTCCCTCAACTTTTTTTTTTGAACAATTTAATTCCTGAACTATACTCCATTTGCATTTAGCCCCCTCCATCAACTTTTTACCCCAAAAATACCCTTATCAATTTTCAGTAAGACTCAAAATTGGTTTAGAATATTTAACTTATGCTTACTAGGACAAGGGTATATTCGGAATTAAAGTTGACAAAGGGGGCTAAATGAAAGATAGAGCATAGTTCAAGGATCAAGTTATTCAAAAAAAAAGTTGACGGACCAATATGAAATGAGGTGTATAGTTGAGGGGAGGTTTTTGTAATTTGCCCTTATTTTTATTAAAATCAAATAAACACATCTGATTATATCTGGGTTAGCCAGGATTGAACCGAAATCTCCCAAACATGGCTATGGACATCCCCTATACTAAGGAATTAACTAATAAAGTTCCAATCATAATAAAACAAGCCTGAATATACTGATATAAAAGAACATACAACAAATGAACTTTGATGCAGATCAGGCCTGCGTCAGTTGCATACCTTATTGATGCCTACATCAAAAAACAATTGCTAGGCATTGAAAACGGATCAAAACGACTTAGTCAAAATGCACAAAAAAATATTTATGATGAATGTAATGCATCAACTATGTATCATGGGCTAAGGTTTCTAGGTCACATTACCTGTCCCTATGGAGGAGGATTTATCAAGAAAGCACTTGAAGTAGCTTTTTCCGAATCTATCATCTTTCTTTCACTCTTGAAGTTGTTGTCTACCGAACTAATTTTCACCAAAGGAATTCATTCTGGTGGACCTGACCTATCACCTATACAAGATATCTCCAATACAACTCACCCACGAACATACTCTCTGACATTTACACATTGATACTGAGTTAGCCAACACTAAATACTCAACAAGCAATACTAACAACAATAGTGACACTTAAAACTTTATATCCTAATCTGCTGATGTAACTTCCTCAAGTCTACTTCTGGAGAAGAAACATCATATATACACATCCTGGAATAAATAGCACTAAGTTGATGTTTTCAACCTGTTTCAGTGAAAACTTCCATTACTGGTTGGGTGAGCTTACTTTTGGAGTAGAAACATCTTTTATTATTGCTTCAGTCACACTCAATGTGGTGGTCTTCTTTGATATCTGCGGTTATCCTTCGAAGACAAGATCATATGCAATATGTTTGTTACTTGATTATCAAAATATATGTTCATGAGAGTTTGAACCAGTAAAAGCACAAAACTAAAGGCCAGCCTAATTGGATGGAGATCCCAACTTGTCTATCTTGCTGATATGAAATCCTTCTGCCATAACTTCCGCTTATATTTCAGGATTCGTGTAACTTGAACTTGAATGAAGAACATTGGAAGAATGCATGAACTTGCTAGCATCCATGAATGTGATGTCTGGGAGATAAATAGCAACTTGGTTTAAAATTTTCAGTTTTGGATCATGTCCTGGCCCAACAATGTAGGTTGGAAAATTTTGACAACTTATATTGTTCATTTGGTTCTGATAACTCGAAAACAATATTGTAGAATGTTAATGTATAGAGATGAGTCGGGTTACATGTACAGTCGGGTCGGGTTGTATGGTCATACATTTATATATATATTGGGCTTGAGTCCCTCAATAGAGAGCATTCCATTCCTCTCCAAACCCTAGCCGTCATCTCCTAACATGGTATCAGAGCTGGGTTCACTGTCTCCCTCCGGGTGCGGCCCCTTCCGATTGTGCCTCGCTCCATGTGCTTCGCTTGAGGGGGGTGTTGAGGAAGTCCACCAGATAGTCCCACATCGGTAAAGGGGGCACCTATCACCCGCTTTATATACCCTCTGTGGACCTCCCCTTACAACCCGAGTTTTAGGGTGTGAGGGTATCTAACATGATATCAGAGCTCTAGGGCTCTCCCGCGCGACGACGACGACGACGGTCTCCCCCCTCCGGCAGCTCCTCCCCTCCGGCCTCCCTTTACCCGCTCGGCAGCCCCCCCGCCCCTCCTCCTCACCCGCCCGGCTACCCCCCCCCCCCCCTTTTTCTCCACCCAGCAGCCAACCGCCCCTCCTCCCTCCACCGCCTGCCCCCCCCCACCCCCCCCCCCCCCCCCCCCCCCCCCCCGCCCCTCCTCACCCGGCAAGCCCCCCGCCTCCACGACCCCCCGCCTCCACGACCCCCCTCCTCTACCCGACAGGACCCCTCGCCCCCCCTTCCTCACCCGACAGGACCCCCCGCCCCCTCCCTCCACCCCCCGACCCTCTTCCTCCACCCAACCAACCCCCCAACCCCCTTCCTCCACCCGATCGGCCCCCCGACCCCCCTTCTCCACCCCCCCGACCCCCTTCCTTCACCCGACCGGCCCCCCGGGATTTACAGCGCTACCTCGATGAGGGCCACTTGCATCAGTTCCTGGCAGCGCTTCGGCCGGACTTTGCTCTCATCGCCGCTCAGCTCCTGCACCGTGAGCCACTCCCTCGGCCAGAGGATGCTCTACTCGCCTTGGTCGATGAGGAGACCCGCCTTTAGACTCAGGGCACTCGTCCTCCTCCACTTGCTCCTAGCTCCGATACTGTCCTGGCGGCCGGGTTCTCCGATGAGGCTGTCTTTTATCACTACTACAAGGAGCCCGGACACATGAAGCGTGAATGCCCTACACGTCCTCCACACAACCCCCGCTGGGGTCCGGATGACAGAGCCTCACGCTGGGTTTCGGCTTCCCGTGACGATCGACGCGACGGTCGAGATGGACGGAGTTGTGGACGTGGTTCGTCCTCCTTCCGCCACTTTGGTGGTACAACAGCTACTGTAGAGGCCTCGATGCTCCCCACTGCTATCACAGCACCTTCTCAGCCTGAGCTAGACCGTCTTCAGCGCCTCAAGGAGCTCCTCCTTTGCCACCTAGCCGCCACAAGCTCTGCGACTGCTCACGGCTTGTCTTCCACCTCTGGTACTACTGCTCCATGGATCTTCGATTCGGGTGCCTCCTGTCACCTCACCTTTGACTCCACTGTACTCACTAACTGTTCTCCCACTACCACCCACCAGGAGGTTCGCACTGCGGATGGGACTTTCGTCCCTATTCCTCAATGTGGATCCATCACTACTACCTCTGACCCTTCTGGTCGCCTGACCCTATCCCATGTCCATCATGCCCCCCGTCTTAACATTAATCTAATCTCTATCAGTTCTCTTTGCGACTCTGGCTTGATAGTCACCTTCACCCCTTCTGTTTGTGTTGTGCAGGATTCGCGGACAGGTCAGAGGATTGGGCTGGGCCGTAGAGCAGGAGAACTTTACCAGCTGGACCATCTATATGTGTCTTCCGTTCCTGTTGCGTCTGTCATGTCTGTCACCTCTGATGCCGACCTGTGGCACAGAAGGTTAGGTCATATCTCGAGTGATCGACTCAAAAGCGTATTCCATTCGGGCGCTTTGGGTCGAGCGTCCTTCTCCCCTCTCTCTGTTTGTACTGGTTGTAGACTGGCAAAGCATCTAGCTCTTCTCTTCTCTGTTAGTGCTTCCCAATCTGATGCTTTATTTGATTTAGTACATTCGGACATTTGGGGTCCTGCACCTGTTGCATCGATTTCTGGCTTCATGTATTATATGTGTTTTATCGACGACTACTCTAGGTGCACCGGGGTTTATCTTATGCGTCACCGGTCTGAAGTCCCTTATATCTTTAGAAGATTCACTACTATGATACATACTCAGTTTGGTCGGCGCATCAAGATATTTCAGTCCGATTGTGCCAAGGAGTATCTCTCCTCTGAGATGCGTGAGATTCTTCAATCTCACGGCACTCTTCACCAGCAGTCCTATCCCCACACCCATGAGCAGAACGGAGTCGCCGAGCGCAAGCATCGCCATGTCCTTGAGACCGCACGAGCCTTGCTTATCTCTGCGTCTATTCCTTACGTCTACTAGGCTGAAGCTGTCATGACGGTTGTCCACTTTATCAATATCACTCCGTCCTCTGCTCTGTCCGGTGCCACCCCATATGTGCGTCTTCACTCCAGCCCACCTAACTACTCTCTTCTTCGCACGTTTGGCTGTACATGCTTTGTTCTTCTTCCTCCCCATGAGCGCACCAAACTCTCTGCGAGGTCTGTTAGGTGTGTTCACTTGGGGCTCAGTCGGGAGCACAAGGGGTATCGTTGCTACGATCCCTTGGCTCGTCGGATCCGTGTCTCTCGTCACGTTTCCTTTGTTGAGGATGTCCCGTACTTTTCTCCTGAGTCTCGGGATCTCTCCTTCCCTCCTGCGTCACCCTCTTCGCCCTTCTCACTTCTCCACATACCTGTTCTACCTCCGTATTCTGCCGCCCCACCCATGCCTCCTCCACCTCCATCTTCCCCACCTCCACCTACACCACCACCACTACCTTCTCATCCGTCTCCCCTGTTACCTACACCACCACCACCACCTGTCACGCGTGTCTACGTTCGTCGCTCTACCGTTCCTCCCTCTCAATCGGTTTCAGTTGATACCTCCTCCCTACCTGCAGCTGCTCCCCCCTGCCCGGTCGCGGATCCTGGCCCTGTTCGGCGATACCCTACGCGCGAACATCACCCTCCTGCTCGCTATGACTACTCTCCTGACAGGTTTGGCTACTCTGTGTTTACTCCTGCTTCATCTGACACTTCTAGACATTCTGTTGTTGCCTCCTACTCTCCGTCCTATCAGGCCTTTCTTACAGCCCTTCACACCCACCGGGAGTCCCAGTCATACCGTGAGGCAGTTGTTCACCCAGAGTGGCGACAGGCCATGACAGTCGAGCTTGAGGCCTTTCAGCGGACCCAGACGTGGGACTTGGTTCCCTGTCCTACGTGCGTGGTTCCTGTCAGCTGCAAATGGATCTTCAAGATCAAGACTGGACCTGATGGGTCCATTGAGCGGCATAAGGCGCGCCTTGTTGCTCGTGGTTTCTCCCAGGAGTATGGGATTGACTACAAGGAGACGTTTGCTCCAGTGGCTCGGATGACTACCGTTCGCACCCTTTTAGCTGTGGTAGCTGCTAGAGGGTGGCCTCTACATCAGATGGATGTGACCAATGCATTACTTCACGGTGATCTCTCCGAGGAGGTATACATGGCTTCTCCACCGGGCGTCCCTGCTCCTTCAGGTCACGTATACCGTTTGCGCCGAGTCATCTATGGGCTCAAGCAGGCCCCTCGTGCCTGGTTTGAGCGATTCCGCAGTGCAGTCCTGGCCGCCGGGTTTGTTGAGCGCCACTCCAACTATGCCCTGTTCACTCGCTCCTTCAATCAGGGTATTGCAGTTCTTCTTCTCTATGTGGATGATATGATCATCACCGGGGATGACAGTGCCACCATAGCATCCCTTCAGCGTCACCTCCAGAGTAAGTTTGAGATGAAAGATCTGGGCTCTCTTCACTACTTTTTGGGCCTCGAGATTGCCCGGTCAGCTCGTGGTTTGTTGGTCTCCCAGCAAAAGTACATCTCCGACATCTTTGTTGATGCTGCTCTTACTGACTCCCGCACTGCTGACACACCCATAGAGCTCAATTTGAAGCTTCTAGCTACAGATGGTGAGCCGCTCCAGGATATCTCCCGCTACCAGAGACTGGTCGGGATGCTCGTCTACATCACTATGACCCGGCCTGACATTGCCCATGCTGTTGGCATTGTTAGTCAGTTTGTTCAGGCTACACGTTCAGTTCACTATGCAGCTGTCCTTCGGATTATCCGCTACCTCCGAGGCACCGTCACCTATTCACTACTGTTTCCATCCACCTCTCCGTTGATGCTGCGTGTCTACTCCGATGCAGATTGGGCAGGAGATGTAGCCACTCGCTGCTCTACTACAGGATACTGTGTGTTTCTTGGTGATTCTCTTATTTCGTGGCGCAGCAAGAAACAGGAGTCCGTTGCTCGCTCCAGCACCGAAGTCGAATACAGGGCTATAGCTTCCACCACCGCAGAGATTGTCTGGCTTCGCCGTCTTCTGCTCAACTTGGGAGTTGTGATATCCAGGCCCACACCTCTCTTCTGTGACAACCGGAGTGCTATCCAGATTGCTAGCAACCCGGTCTTCCACGAACGAACAAAATACATTGAGGTTGATTGTCACTACGTTCGCCAAGAGTTTCTCGACCATACCATCTCCTTGCCATTCATTCCATCATCGAATCAGACTGCTGATTTTCTGACGAAGCCTCTTACGGTTACTCCCTTCCGGCACTTTATCGGCAAACTCTCAGTTTATGATCCACCGTAAGTTTGAGGGGGAGTGTTAATGTATAGAGATGGGTCGGGTTACATGTACAGTCGGGTCGGGTTGTATGGTCATACATGTACATATATATTGGGCTTGAGGCCCTCAATAGAGAGCATTCCATTCCTCTCCAAACCCTAGCCGTCATCTCCTAACATAGAAAAAGATGAAAAGTTCAGGGAGAATCATTTAAATCTGAACTGATAAGATAAATTAGAAAATATGAGTCATTTTCATATAATAATGTTCTGTAATGTGCCTACAAAATATGATCAAGATTGAAATTAAGTTTTTTTAGTATGAATGTAGTGACTAATAGTATTTCATCAAACAAAACAATGTTCAGTATGAATGTAGTGAGTCTAGTGAGTAGTGATTAATATTATTTCATCAAACAAATATTTTCTATATGATCTTATCGTAGAACAATGTCATACACTTAAAACACTAGGACACTTACACTACATTTTTTTAGTTCAACACTAAATGTTCAGCATCATTTCATTTCAGCCCATACGCCACCACAACTTTAGTAAATTTTGAAGCTGGAATTTGAAAAATTCGTGGAGTCCATAGATCAACATCTTCATTGTAAATTATGTCCAACTCCTCTTGTTCTACAATTCCTAGTTCTTGTTTCGAAATCTGATTTTCCAATCCACAGCATCATAACAACCAAGTAATTTTTTTCATTTGCAGCAAAGGTCAGAGATGACCTTCATAGGAGTGGGAGGTTTGAGTGAGGGTGGTGGAGGGAATTTATATGCAGAACACAAGTCAAAATGAGATTAAGGGCTAAAGATTCCTGTTGTGACAGATTATAAATAACAATAAGTGACATAAGTGGACTTTGTTCAGCAATGAGATTATCATTTCAGTAATTTTTGATATGCAATTCCCATTCTAGGTGGCCTTTAATCCGCATTCTATATTACATGCTGAATTTTTTTTGATACATGTTGCTCATATTGGTTTGTGATTTTTAATTGCAATAATTTGATACCTTGGTTACGATATATCTTTTGTTGAGAGAATATTACACAACTTTTTATCTTCCTTTACTTATGGACATATTTTGTTTCTTATTTGTCAATCACATAAGATGCTTTCAATGCATGTTTAAATTGTCTAAAAAGATCTCTATGAAATTATGCAGACTCGATTGATGATAGAACAATAAAATCTCAAGTCACAGACATTTCTTCCTCAAAGTATCAGTCTGATGTAGCTATAAGCCTGGAATCTTCCATGGGACCTCCCTCATCCCTGCTAGAAAAAAAATCCGATGCATATGATCATCCAGGTGATAGAGCACCCTCTCTTTGTATTGCTGTTATAGGAGCTACTGGAGAACTTGCAAGAAACAAGGTTTTTCCAGCATTATTTTCTCTATATTATAACGGATTTTTGCCCGAGGTACAATTTTTTTATCTTAATGAGTCAAAATTTGGAAATTTCTTTTTTAGTATCAGTTGATATAATTTTAATATCCGTTGGTAATAGTTGCAGTTCTATTTTCTCTTACGAATTGGTTCTTTCCACTCATATTTCCTCAACTGTTGGGTGTATTTCTAGTTCTTTTGGTTCCTTTTCATTTACCCTATTCGACTGCTCTGAACTTTGCTTTAGCCTTTCAAGTTTCCTTGCCAGTCATTGAACTTTGCAGATGTGGATTTTGATAGAGGAAGTGACAAAGAATGTAATAAAATTTGAGAATGAAGAAAATTTCATTGGGTCTTGGCATATCACAGCCATAAGGAAAGGCCATAAAGAGATACAAGAAAATATTAGTGGATGATCACCACTCAATAATCATTATGAATGGTACACCCGCACCACATATGGGACCAGTTGGACTTTTGATAGTGATATGATTGCCCCTAATGTTTGCTAGATATGGATTGGGTGGGGATCACCGGTGCTCTCATGGAGAGAAAAAGATCATGAGCTACTTATATAATTTCCCCTCCCAATCATAGAAGACGTGTTTTAAAAACTGTGCACCACTACGGATTTCGTAAGAACTCTCCGTAGTTAAGCGTGCTTGGGCGAGAGTAGTACTAGGATGGGTGACCCCCCTGGGAAGTCCTCGTGCGGGCACAGGCAAAGCAGACAATATCTTGTGTGTTTAGGGCAGCATAGTCGATTCTCCTCGCAATGGAGGGGTCTAACCCTAGACGTGGACGTGTAGCCCTTAAGGGGGGTGGATTGTAATGACCAAAATCTAATAGCCAATAGCCAAGACTTCTGAAGCCGTGATGCCAAGATGGATGAGGTGAGGTGAGATGTACAAGACCACGTGTTAGCCCCACATCGCCAGGAGAGAAAGAGATCATGAACTACTTATATAATTTCTTCTCCCAAACATAGAAGACTCGTTTTAAAACCATACACCGCTACGGATTTCATAAGAAGTCCGTAGTTAAGCATGCTCGGGCGAAAGTAGTACTAGGATGGGTGACCTCCTGGGAAGTTCTTGTGCAGGCATCGGCAAAGGGGACAATATCTTCTGTGTTTGGAGTGGAAGTTACAGAATGATAATCCATAAATTGTAGGAATATGTGATGTTCATGTTGAGGCCAATGTTGGTTTTAAGTTGGGCCACAAAGATATAGGCGCATTTTCAATGTTAAGTTGGTTCTCAAAATCGAGACCAAACAACTATCGAGAAAATTATGGAAGAAGGTATGTTTATATGTTGGCATAGCACACATAAATATCTACTGCTTAATTTGAAAATCCATCAAGCTTCGATATAGGCATTTGTTGTTTGTTACCTGTATTTGCTAGCAAGTAATACTATGCAAGTTGGCCTTGTATATGAAATTCACTCCACTTAAAACGGATTCTATTTCAACATTCTTGATTGCTAAACCTCGAAAGTGCAAGCTTGATACGAGACATGAAGTTAGTGGGAAGAGTAAAATTGTGACCAAGTTTCCCTTACTTCAAGGCTAGTTTTCCCCTTACGTTTAGTGATAAGATCTAACATGGATAAAAACATGGACATAAAATCACTTGCAAACCTGAGTACAACATGCGCATATGACATGGCGCAACTTCATACTCTATCCAAAGAAAAATATCTTCACATAACTTGCTTTTATCCAAGATCGACCTTAAAACCCAAGGCTATCCAATCGTGCTACTTGACAAGGTTATTTATAATTTTAAGGATACTTCTAGACCTTCTGTGGGGAACCTTTTCTCATCGATTCTTGAACACTGGTACAACAAGTAGGACTTGAGTTTTATATGGAAGAGGTGTAAGTGACTTTAAATAGTCTAAGAGGAGATAAAGCCCCTAGACCAGCGTGCAATGGTATCATGTATGGTCCATATGCGTGTGTGGTCACATATGTTGTTTGCACTGGTCTGGTCTCAGATGAGGGGGCCCATATGCGACCTAGCTCCGCATAGTATGTGACCGTACAATTCTTTTAAAAATTTCTTTCTTATTCCCCAACACCCTCTTACCCTGTTAACAGATAGTCCCACATCGGTGAGGGAGGCACCCATCACCCACTTTATATACTCTCTGTGGACCTCCCCTCATGGAATCAAATTTCGACAAATGTCGGTCGAAATCACTGACATATGTCGGTATTTGGAGGCTCCGACATAAAAAAAGTCTGAATTGTCGACATTACAATTTGTCGGTCGATATTGTTGGTGAATGTCGACAAATGTCAGTGATTTGTCGGTGCTGTCGGCGAAAAGAACCTGTGATTGTACAATTATTTCATTTGTCGGGCTATTTGTCGGTAACATCACCGACATTTGTTGGTTTGTCGGTGGATTTTGGTGGAAAAGCTGGGATTCCCAGTTGTTGCTCTTCCTTTGTGAATAAAATATAAATTTTTGGGTTGGTTGCATTGTATAAATTGTATGCTTGCTTGTATTAATAGTTTGTAGTTGTATGCTTGTATTTTGTATGGAACTTAAGCATTCTAGTACTATATTTGTACTTTGTAGTTTGTACAACTATTCTACAATCGTTGTTTATTCTATGGTTATGAATTCTACTTTCAGTTTCAGACTTTGAGTGGCTTTGAGATTTTGTATGGCATTTTACTTTGTAATTCATTAAGTGGTTTAAAATTTTAAATATGAATTTAAAGTCCTAGATAAGTAGATATGCATATTTATGTCACAGAAAGGTTATCATGAAGTTTTACTGAAATATTCTATCTTTTTCATATCAAACGAACAAAATCTAAATCTGACCGAAAAACGACAAATTTTCATCAAAAAACACCAAAATTTGACCGAAAAATGAAATATTTCCACCGAAATTTGTCTTTCCATTTTACAATTTTTCCACCGACAAATTACCGAAAACAAAAAAATTTCTTTTTTTGGCGGACCGACATGGACACCAAAAACGACATTTAAAACCTTGCCTCCCCTTACGACCCGGGTTTTAGGGTGAGGATATCTAACATGGTTTCAGAGCTGGCCCGTCTCCTGCTCCTGCTCCCGCTCAGGGTGCTCCCCACCGATCGTGCCTTGCCATGCCTGCTTGATGCGGGAGCAGATTCGACAAGCACGTGTTTCGAGGCTTGAATAAGAATAATATAATTATTTTCGGTTTTAATAATTCTTGAAAATAGTATTTTCGGAATAAAATATAAAATTCGGAATAAAATAATTATTTTATTCCGAAATTATTATTTTAATCCGAAAATATGTTATTTTCGGATTTATTAAATATGGTAATTTTAAAAATATCTGTTAGGAAAGATTTGGATAGATTTAGGTATTTTAAATTTAGTAGTAGTTATCTTTATTTATGGATAATTTTAAAGATAGAGATATGATGGATTAGGAAGTTAATTAGGTGAGATCTTTATCTCATTAGTGGTTATCATCTTTATCTCTTTATTTTAGGAAGTTGTTATTTTTGTTATTCTGTTAAATCATATGAGCTTATCTCTTATGATCTTATTTGTTAGAGTTTTTTTTTATTTAAAGGCCATGAAGCCCCCCATTGTAATGGAAATTGATTGAATGATGAATGAAAAAAATGGCAATTATTTGCTTTGATTCCTGTGAGAGGTTTCGTATTGCGTTCCTGAGAGAGGATCGAAGAGCGAGAAGCTCGCCGGCATGAGGTCGGATTACCGTCGGTGCGAGGCCGACAACCCCTTTCACCCTTTCATCCCCTCCCCTACGCTATCGTCTCGATCGTTCTGCATCAAATTGGTATCAGAGCAAGGCTGTGAAGGATTCTGTTCCCTCACGCGGTCTTGCCCGTCGTGTTCATCGTGCTCTCCGTCATCACCGACCATCCAAATACCAAACCTGCTTTATTTTCTGAATCCGATCCACTCGTGCTCTTCGTGTCTTTATCCAGTCATCTCAACACTACAGAATTACAACTCTGCCCCTGATCGCCATGTTCCATCAGACCGTCCTCTTTGCACAACTGATGGATTGGGTAAAGACATTGGGTCTTAAACTATATCCTTCCACATCCGGTGATTTTATTTATGTTTGGCGCATCAAGGATCGAGCCCGAGAGCTGAGTATGCCAACCGACCCCTTCGTCCAATGGTTTCTACACCAAGGAGGATCGGTTGAAGAGCGAATTGATGATGTGATGCAACTGATTAGCGAGATTGAGCAAGAGGCTACGATCATACAACGACGCAGAATCCGAGCCTCAGTTAGACCTCCATCAGTTGTGCTTTCTCTAGCGAGGGCTCCACCCGCACCAATGGCACCACCTCCAGCAGTGCCACCAGTGGAGATTCCTGAGGACATTCCACATCCGGACGAGTTTCCGAGTTCGACAGTCGATGATCTTCTACCTGCTACAGTACCTCAGGTCGAGTCTCCACGTTCGGCAGCACCTCCAGTGGATCTTCTACCTCAGCTTTTACCTCCAGTGGAGCATTCACTACCTGTAGAGCCGTTATCGGGTGTCGACATCAGCACACTAGTCCCGATAGTTGACTTTCTCGGGTTAGACGTTTCACCCTCGGCTCGGGTACTCCTCCAGTTTCACTTATGTGTGCCTTTCTTCGGACCGGACTACTTCAGCCACTACTCCAACAGACTGCTTGTATGGGATCCGGGAGGCAATTGTTTGATGATACGACATCCACTACAGGGTCTCCACCATCAGCTACTGACTTTGCTTCCTGCTTGGGCCTCACAGAACTCGAGGTCGAGTTCTTTCAAAGCTGAGGAGTTTGATGCGGGAGCAGATTCGACAAGCACGTGTTTCGAGACTTGAATAAGAATAATATAATTATTTTCGGTTTTAATAATTCTTGAAAATAGTATTTTCGGAATAAAATATAAAATTCGGAATAAAATAATTATTTTATTCCGAAATTATTATTTTAATCCGAAAATATGTTATTTTCGGATTTATTAAATATGGTAATTTTAAAAATATCTTTTAGGAAAGATTTGGATAGATTTAGGTATTTTAAATTTAGTAGTAGTTATCTTTATTTATGGATAATTTTAAAGATAGAGATATGATGGATTAGGAAGTTAATTAGGTGAGATCTTTATCTCATTAGTGGTTATCATCTTTATCTCTTTATTTTAGGAAGTTGTTATTTTTGTTATTCTGTTAAATCATATGAGCTTATCTCTTATGATCTTATTTGTTAGAGTTTTTTTTTTATTTAAAGGCCATGAAGCCCCCCATTGTAATGGAAATTGATTGAATGATGAATGAAAAAAATGGCAATTATTTGCTTTGATTCCTGTGAGAGGTTTCGTATTGCGTTCCTGAGAGAGGATCGAAGAGCGAGAAGCTCGCCGGCGTGAGGTCGGATTACCGTCGGTGCGAGGCCGACAACCCCTTTCACCCTTTCATCCCCTCCCCTACGCTATCGTCTCGATCGTTCTGCATCACTGCTCCGCGTGGGAGGATCCTTGCCACGCTTGCTCCGCATGAGGGGGAGTGGTAACGGATAGTCCCACATCGGTGAGGGTGGCACCCATCACCCACTTTATATACCCTCTGTGGACCTCCCTTTACGACCCTGGTTTTAGGGTGAGGATATCTAACATACCCATTCTACCCTCTATGTTTACCCCTTATCCCCCCCTTCATTTCAAAACTCTTATGTCCCTTTTGTTCCATGTTCTTATAGAAAAACTAAAAGACAGCAGAGAAGTGTTAAACTTGCAGGGTAGCAATAATGCATATATCTACTATTAGTACTGTTATTGACAAATATGTCATTAAATACTACAGCTGACAATACTATGTTCGAAGGCATGCTTCAGAATTCAAGTTGGCATTTCCCATTCCTAGAGTTGCATTTGGTATTATACAACCATTCATATATTACATGGTCCAAGGATTAGATTAATTGCTGTCCTCTTTTCTTAATAATTAAAATTATTGACTTTTACATGGTATGAATGGAAGTGCTGACGAATTTGCACTTGTGGATGTAACCTGTATCTCAGCTGTGACTATTTTTTTCCTGACTTGCAACTTGGCTATTGCGGTTTTCTAATTTATTTAAACTTTCAGCGTGCCTCCTGTTAAATAAACAAGATTTCAAGCGTAATGGATATTGCAAAAACTTTGTTTTTACAAATTTGCTCTAGGGTATCCTTATAATTTTTATCTTTCACTTTTGTATTTTCCAGAATGTCGGTATATTTGGATATTCTAGAATGCAGTTGACAGATGAGGATCTACGATCAAGGATTGCAGCAACTGTGACTTGTCGAGTTGATCATCAGTATGGTTCTTCTTATCCATCATATTTTGTTTGTTTTTTTATCTACACCGTAGTGTGATAATTATATGGTATCTTACACACCAAAAATGAAATAATACAAGGGATAGATAATTCCTATAAGTAATTCTTATTCGGTAATGGATCACGGACAACCGTTCAACATCTATCTGATTATCACTTGATTTATACCCATGGCATATTCAGCAAGTATAACTAAAATTAGTGTTCAAAACTCTCTTTTCCAATTGCTTAACTCATCATCGTCAAGCAGAGCTGAAAGGTTTTTACCAATTACAGAAAATGTGACTGTACAGTGAAAACTGTGGGGACAAGTTGGATGCCTTTCTTGCCCAAACATACCATATATATGGAGGATATAACAACCGAGATGGGATGACAAAGCTTAATTCTCGAATGGAGCAGATTGAGGTAAGGTTTGAAAGCTGAAACAAGGCATGCTGATCCCATATCCATCTCTTGCATCTGTTGAATTATATGAAAACATATTTTTATATCTAATTATATTGTAATTTTGTATTAGCTCTCATAGTTGTCAACAGTCTCATATAGATCTATTTAGTAGTAGCTTGAAATTTACTTGTCGCAGGGTGGCCTAGAAGCGAATAGGATCTTCTACCTTTCAGTTCCCCAGGAAGCACTTCTTGATGTTGCCTTATCACTTGCTGACAGTGGCCAAACTAAAAGAGGCTGGAACAGAATAATAATTGAGAAACCCTTTGGCTTTGATGCAGTCTCTTCATATCAGTGGACAAAGTCTCTTCTATCCAAGTTTGAAGAGAAGCAGATATATAGGTACATACTTTCTCCATAATATCCCAATTATTTGGTAAAGATAGTTGTGCGAGATTGACGAGAAATTAGTCGGTGATGTTCAAGCATGTACTTCTTTTGAGTATCTATTTATTTTCTATCAGTATCTATGGACTAATCACAAGTTGAAACATGGTTGGAGCGCTTATGTGTCTTAACTCTTGAGCTTAAACTAAATCCAGTTAATGTCAATCTTGTTACATTTTCTGTTTTAATTGATTGTTGCCAATTAAAAGGGGAAATCTTCATTATGCACCTTTGGATTATTATATTTTCACTATTATTAATACATTTTGAATTGCATTATTTGCTCTTAAGTATACTGATATTTGGCTAACATAACTGTTGCAGGATAGATCATCTTTTGGGGAAGGATCTAATTGAAAACATAACTGTTATGAGGTTCTCTAACCTGGTTTTTGAGCCACTATGGAGTCGAACTTACATACGCAATGTGCAAGTATGGTTTGTTTCATTCTCTTTATCTATCTATAACGCTATGCCTTCTGCCTCGGACTTTAGTAACATGCATACATATTTCAGGTCATATTATCTGAAGAATGTGGTGTGGAATCACGGGGAAGGTAATCATAAGGATTTCCAATTATATCCATTTTTCTTATGCGATAGTTATAAACAACATACCCCTTGCATGTTCTGGGTATATAGAAGAGGACATTTTGTTTATGTCTACTAGCCTACTTTTTTCAAGAGTTTAAAATGCTTACTTGCACACCAGTTGCATTTTTTCATATAGATAGATAAAGAGAATGGTTTGGTGGAAAACATAGCACTGAAAATCATGAAAGAATGACACTTGAATATCGTTAGGTATCAATCTTGGTTATTTCTGGGACTGGTCAAATTAATTGGGAGTTAACAGTCGCGTTTTCTACTATCATTCAATTGGGGCGTTAATGTCTGATAATACATCAAAGAGGTAGATTTGAGCCTGAATATGCATGTAAGGAGGAGTTCCCAAATGTACGTCCTGATTTATGAATTTCAGATTTTCTTCTCTATTTCAGAGAAAGTGCTAAGGATTTTTATTCTTTTAAATTCCTTGGTTCGATATCTCGGAAACACTAAGGTGTGAGTCAGTTCCTTGCTTGAAATGTAATGCTATAAAATATTTATACATTGCTTTCCAATCAATCATAGGTGTTATTTATGAGGCTTTTCTGGTAGTTATCGTTAATTTCTACATGCAAACTTGTTGAATCCCCTAATTCTTAGCCTATATTAGCATTAGCCAATTAAAAGCCTCATCTAGTATCTTTTTAAGTCCAAACTTTCTGATTTAAAAATAAATTCCAGCAAGCCTATTTTTTAGAATTTTCCCCACAAATCTCAATATCTTGCCAAACCAAAAATAAACCCCTTCTAGACTAATTTTAAGATCAGAATACTACTTCCAGAGTACAATTTCAAATCAAACTAAGACGTTTTCATGCTTAGAAATTTCCGGATTTCTTCCAAATCATATCTAAACCAAGACCAACCCATTTTCTCTCTCATGTGTTACGAGTAATGTAAGAGCTTGTCCGTAAGCTTGGTTTCATAGCAGAGGTGCATCAAAAGCCATATCTGATGTCATGGTTGACTTTGAAAAGATTTCAATGAATTCAAGATGTATGGTGATTTTTTTTGGAAGAACATACATGAAGATAGTGTATGCTTCCGACAACAATTGGTCATATCATACTTTGGTGGTCATAGCTCCTATATTGAAAGATGAATAGACAAATTGATTTTGCAAGTTACAGTTTCCGGCCCTTAGACTGAGCACTAGACTGAGCACTGAGGGGAAGAGAAGAGATTCCAGAGTTCTTCTAAAAGTTGTACATCATTCTAGATGCCAAATTTTTATACTTCCCATCTCATTTAAAGTTTACTAGTTTCTATCCTTGGCATTGAATTGGTCTGAACTTGAAGATGGGAATTTGCAAAATGTTGGAACAGGAGAAGACATGATATGCTAATATAAGTTTGGCATGCACTACCATATTGTCTCTCAAACAAATAAGTCTTAATCTGACGTAGTTTCTAGTAATTACTAAAATCATAGATAAAGACTTGAAGATTTGTGAGATAAAACCGTCCATGGGGAAGATAACAATTCTTCAATTCTCTATCTATGATTTTAGTAATTTCTAGAAACTACGTCAGATTAAGACTTATTTGTTTGAGAGACAATATGGAAGTGCATGCAAACTTATATTAGCATATCTTGTCTTTTCCTGTCCCAACATTTTGCAAATCATTTCAACTTATCCCCAACGATTTACATCTTGTACTGCTGTTATTTATAGGAAAGTCTTTCATCCTGTTTCCTGTTTTCCATTGTAGCAATAATAGCATCCTTTCTTGTTGTCACTTGTCAGATACTTCGGTGGCTATGGGATTATCCGAGACATAGTTCATAGTCACATCCTCCAGACAATTGCATTGTTTGCTATGGAGCCACCTGTGAGTCTTGATGGGGAAGATATTCGAAATGAAAAGGTGAAGTGTCTTTGCTCCCATGGTTGCCATGAAACCCATGTTAATATCCAATGTAAATTGATCATTAAAATTTCATACAGGTCAAGGTTCTCAGATCAATTCGGAAATTGAACATGGATGATGTAGTTCTCGGCCAGCATAAAGCTAGTTCTACTGAGAAGGATGAAACTTACGCAAACTCTTTGACCCCAACATTCTTTGCTGCTGCACTTTATATTGACAATGCCCGTTGGGATGGCATTCCGTTTTTGATCAAAGCTGGGATGGGGCTTATCAAACACAGGTAGAATTGGAATCTCTAGTTATATGATTATCTCTATGTGAGATATTAGTGGGGTGTTTGGCATCTGTTAATGTATAGAGATGGGTCGGGTTACATGTACGGTCGGGTCAAGTTGTATGGGTATACATGTACATATATATTGGGCTTGAGTCCCTCAATGAACAGCATACCATTCTCTCCAAACCCTAGCCTCCCATCTTCCAACATGGTATCAGAGCTCCGGGTTCTCTCGCGGTGACGATGACGGCGACGAAGGCAATCCTCTCCGGCAGCCCCCCTTCCTCCGACCCCTGAACTCCTTCCCCGACCTCCTCCGGCCACCTTGCAACCCCCCTGCCTCCTCCGACAACCCCGCAGACCCCCCCTGCCTCCTCTGACAACCCCGCAGCCCCCCCTGCCTCCTCCGACCACCCCACAGCCCCCCCTGCCCTCCTCCGACTACACCGCAGCCCCCCCCCCCCCCCCCCCCCCGCCTCCTCCGACAACCCCGCAGCCCCCCCTACCTCCTCCGACCACCCCGCAGCTCCCCACACCACCCCGCAGCCCCCTCTACCTCCTCCGACAACCCCGCATCCCCCCTGCCTCCTCCGACCACCCCACAGCCCCCCCTACCCTCCTCCGGCTACACCGCAGCCCCCCCTGCCTCCTCCGACAACCCCGCAGCCCCCCCTGCCTCCTCCGACCACCCCACAGCCCCCCCTGCCCTCCTCCGACTACACCGCAGCCCCCCCTGCCTCCTCTGACAACCCCACAGCCCCCCTCTGACCCCTCTCCTCCTTCCGTAGCCTCTCCCGGATTCTCCTCCATGGCCTCTCCTAACGTGTCGTCCGTCGTTGCGATCTCTCCACCGCTGAAGGCAGTCGCCTTTTAGTTGTCCTCGGCCAGCGACTGGCCTGATTGGTCGCTCACCGTCGAGGCCGCGCTCTCCAGTCGTGATCTGTGGGGTCACATCACCAGTGATGATCCTCCTCCAACTGCTCTCTCCGGCTCCTCCTCTGCCACCAGTAGTGTCGCATCTTCTGCTATGACTGCTACCGTCACGACTACTCCCACGACAGCCACGGCTGCTGCTCTCACGTGGCGTCGCCACGATCAGGCCATCCGGGCCTATCTTCTGGACTCTGTTACTCGTCCGCTTCTTGCTCTCATTGGCCGCCTTCCTACAGCGTGCGCGATGTGGGAGTATCTCCGGGACCGGTTTCTCCCGTGCGGCGGCGCAAAGCGGCATCAGCTTATTTGTGACTCGCAGTCTGCCCGTCAGGGGGAGTGTACTATTCAGGACTTCTTTAGTTTGATGAGTGCATACTAGCATGAGCTGGACTCCCTGATCCCAGAGCGATGTGCTTGCCCCCGCTCTTGGGATTTCCAGCGCTACCTCGATGAGGGCCACTTGCACCAGTTCCTGGCAGCGCTTCGGCCGGACTTTGCTCTCATCGCTGCTCAGCTCCTACACCGTGAGCCACTCCCTTGGCTAGAGGATGCTCTGCTCGCCTTGGTCGATGAGGAGACCCGCCTTCAGACTCAGGGCACTCGTCCTCCTCTACTTGCTCCTAGCTCCGATACCGTCCTAAAGGCCGGGTTCTCCGATGAGGCTGTCTTCTGTCACTACTGCAAGAGCCCGGACACATGAAGCGTGAATGTCCTACACGTCCTCCATGCAACCCCCACTGTGGTCCGGATGAGAGAGCCTCGCGCTGGGCTTCTTGATGCGATCTGATATCAACTAAATGCGATGCGGAATGCTTAAATGAATCCAAGTGCAGAATTTAACAATAAAAATCAGATTTCAGCATGTATCAATAAATTTCAGCAATGCTTATAATCACGTTTTATCGACCATTCATTCCCAAACAAATTTAACTCAACGAGATAATAAAATTGACAAGAAGAGACTTAATTTCAGATTAATATAACTGAATTCCAGCAATGAAACAATAACATCATCTCAAATAATAAGCCATTGTATCAAAGAACAACCACAAACCTAAACGATAAAATCCTAATGGATGAGACTCTCGGGAAAACAGAAATTTAGTATTCTAACATAAAATCAGCAACAAGGCCGGTTAATGGAAAGAAAAATATCACATGAAAAATCAGAGGACAATCCAAACCGTGCGGAGGTCAATGCCGGCAGCTTTCCGATGCTCCGATATTGCAGAGGAATGGCGCGGAAGGGGGAGGTGTGGTCCAGAAGACGGGGTGAAGAAGCCGAGACGATGATCTTGAAGAAGAAGACACTCCACGTCGATCTTCCGTGAAGCCGAGGATGAATAGCGAGGCGGCGGGGTAGAAGCTTGCGAAGGAAGAACAGGATGAGAAGCAAAGAAGAAATCGTCGGAAAGGATAAACCGAACAAGCGAGCCGCTTCTCCGTTTCTAGGGTTTCAATTTCAATTTCATCTCCCCTTTCATCAATTAGGGTTTAGAACTTATAGGGGAAACAACAAGGGAACAAAGAAGGAAAGAAGAGAGAGAGATAGGCCGGTCGGGTAGGGAGAGAGGGAGAGGCGCGCGGATGAGAGAGGACGTCCGCGGGAGAAAGAAAGAGGGGCCGGCCGGTTGTGATTTGGGCTAGGGTTTTGGGTTTTTTGCTCTCCATCGAATCTCATCCATTGAGATCTATCCCTGACTTAATATCCTACGGCCTAAAACCTAACACAGAAATGAGTCAGTTCGGCATCTGTGGCTCGAACCGGATGCGAACATGGCTCGCACCTACCCAAACCAGAAATAAAAACAGAAATATCTAACGATCCGTTGGTCGGATCGAAATAAAGTAAAAACCAAAACTGTAGATCTTCAATTGGTCTTTCCACTGATGCAGACGGATCAACGATCGGGTTCCTGGATCTCCGGCGCGGATGAAAATACGCCATCAGCTGTAGAAAAACTGCACGTAGTGGCTCGTCTGCATCAAGTCCCCCGGACTTAAAAGGACTCGACTCCTGTCGAGCACGGTCCTGGATCCGGCGGGGGCTCTCCTGGTAGCAACCGCAACCACTGAATCTGCTCGAACTGCTCTCCCGGGTCCGGTGGCCAAGTAACCCTCCTCAAGTATGCAACAACTCCATCAGGCATCCTCCGCCCCTCGACGCCAAGCGAAGACCTAAAAGCCAAAACCAACATCCTCCGCGGCACGATAAGATCATCAAAAGACTCAGATAATTTCATGTGATAATAGGAGTTTGGGTTGACATGAAATTCAAATGGCATATAAAAAGAAAGGCCGCGGGAGCATAATGTGCTGCGGGTCATCGGCTTGCGCGATTGGCAATGGTGTATTTGGAAGGCCATGGGTTGCGGGTGCATTATGTGTTGCTCAATGTGGCCTGCGCACGATGCAAAACAAGGGGGTTCTAAAACAAGAGGATATGTCATGTCATCATTGTCCGGATGCAGTGAATAAAATAAGAAATTACAGAACTCATCATGCCAATTGTTATAATTTCGAAAAATTAAAGATGATGGGTTGTCTGAAAGCTGAAAACATGATTCATAGATATTCTGCCTCGAAAAATGATCAAACATGCCAAAATCTTCTTTAAGGTTAGACTCAACACTTGGATGATATGGATGCACATATGATTGGTCTATGATTGTATAGATGGAAGGCAAATGATGAATGCGAGTGTCATGAATGCCTACAGACTCTAAATGCGATGTGCATGCAATGGAATGCAAAATGTTGTCTAATCCCTTCTCAATCGACAGCGAAACAAATGAACGCCCTACTAGGTTATCTGCGAATGGTGGTAAGGGTTGGTTCTGATTCAGAAGAGCTTTAGGTGCATGGGGTGATGGAGACTGGTGAATAACCAGCAGTGGTGCAGTCACGTCATATCCCTCCAAGACTAACTCATTGAAGTGTTCGCCCTCAGACCCATGACTTTCCTCTTCCTTGTCATTGTCCGCCAGATTTGTCTGTGGGTTGAATTGTCTTTGAGGACAATCGGCTGACTTGTGTCCTGGCTGATCTACTGATTTGTGCTCGTGTCGCAGGGTTTGGCGACTTCTGTTTTGGCTAGTCTGCATGTAGTACGCCAGCGGATTTGTGCTCTTTTCCCTAACACGACGACTAGTGCGCTCGGATACTTTCGAGGACGAATTCTGGAACACACTTTGTTTGGAATCGGAAGGGAGGAACTTCCGTTGCAGCTTTTCCCTCATGTGGGTCCAAGTGGAAATTTTATCTTTTCCTTTTCTACCCCTAGCGGTCTGCAACTGTTTCCACCAAACCAGTGCATGACCTTTCAGTTGAAGGCTGACAAATTTAACTTGTTTGTCGCGGGGGATTTTCTTCCACGCGAAATACCGGTCGATATGCTCGGCCCACTCTAGAAACTCTTCGGGATCCATCCGACCCCCGAACTCAGGAATGTCTATGTTGATGCTCTGATCCCAGTCCCAATGGGACTTCGATCTCCTATGAGTTCTGCTATTCCGCCTATCAGATCCATTAGAGGAACTGACGCTGGCTCCTCCTGACTCTAGGTCTAACGCACTATGCCCTGGCGACGCTCTAGTCCTGTGTTCCCGATGGGGTCGAGGTGGATTCTGGGATTTGGTGACGGCCAAGGTCAATTTTTCTATTTGGGTCTGAAGCCTACCCATGTGTTCCTGTTGCCTTATGAAGGCATCGTGCCAAGTGCGGGGTGGCAACGATCCAGCCATTATAGATTCTATCGACTCACTACAGAGAGAAAAGGGATGGTCCTAATATGTATGCGATCACGCGATGCGTGTTACTAAGTAATGCAAGATACAAACTAAAATGAAAATAGGGAAAATAAAAAAAAAATTCCAGCAAACACGAGATGATGCGAGATGCGAGAGGACCGGCCGTTGCGTAAGGACGCGACGACTAGTGCGCTCTGATACCAACTTGATGCGATCTGATATCAACTAAATGCGATGCGGAATGCTTAAATGAATCCAAGTGCAGAATTTAACAATAAAAATCAGATTTCAGCATGTATCAATAAATTTCAGCAATGCTTATAATCACGTTTCATCGACCATTCATTCCCAAACAAATTTAACTCAACGAGATAATAAAATTGACAAGAAGAGACTTAATTTCAGATTAATATAACTGAATTCCAGCAATGAAACAATAACATCATCTCAAATAATAAGCCATTGTATCAAAGAACAACCACAAACCTAAACGATAAAATCCTAATGGATGAGACTCTCGGGAAAACAGAAATTTAGTATTCTAACATAAAATCAGCAACAAGGCCGGTTAATGGAAAGGAAAATATCACATGAAAAATCAGAGGACAATCCAAACCGTGCGGAGGTCAATGCCGGCAGCTTTCCGATGCTCCGATGTTGCAGAGGAATGGCGCGGAAGGGGGAGGTGTGGTCCAGAAGACGGGGTGAAGAAGCCGAGACGATGATCTTGAAGAAGAAGACACTCCACGTCGATCTTCCGTGAAGCCGAGGATGAATAGCGAGGCGGCGGGGTAGAAGCTTGCGAAGGAAGAACAGGATGAGAAGCAAAGAAGAAATCGTCGGAAAGGATAAACCGAACAAGCGAGCCGCTTCTCCGTTTCTAGGGTTTCAATTTCAATTTCATCTCCCCTTTCATCAATTAGGGTTTAGAACTTATAGGGGAAACAACAAGGGAACAAAGAAGGAAAGAAGAGAGAGAATAGGCCGGTCGGGTAGGGAGAGAGGGAGAGGCGCGCGGATGAGAGAGGGCGTCCGCGGGAGAAAGAAAGAGGGGCCGGCCGGTTGTGATTTGGGCTAGGGTTTTGGGTTTTTTGCTCTCCATCGAATCTCATCCATTGAGATCTATCCCTGACTTAATATCCTACGGCCTAAAACCTAACACAGAAATGAGTCAGTTCGGCATCTGTGGCTCGAACCGGATGCGAACATGGCTCGCACCTACCCAAACCAGAAATAAAAACAGAAATATCTAACAATCCGTTGGTCGGATCGAAATAAAGTAAAAACCAAAACTGTAGATCTTCAATTGGTCTTTCCACTGATGCAGACGGATCGACGATCGGGTTCCTGGATCTCCGGCGCGGATGAAAATACGCCATCAGCTGTAGAAAAACTGCACGTAGTGGCTCGTCTGCATCACTTCTACTTCCCGAGACGATCGACGCGGCGGTCAAGGTGGACGGAACTGTGGACGTGGTTCGTCCTCCTTCTGCCACTTTGGTGGTACAACGGCTACTGTAGAGACCTCGACGCTCCCCACTGCTACCACAGCACCTTCTCAGCCTGAGCCGGACCGTCTTTAGCCCCTCGAGGAGCTCCTCCTTCGCCACCTAGCCTCCACCTGCTCCGCGACTGCTCACGGCTTGTCTGCCTCCTCTGGTACTACTGCTCCATGGATCTTCGATTCGGGTGCCTCCTGTCACCTCATCTTTGACTCCACTGTATTCACTGACTGTTCTCCCACTCCCACTCACCAGGAGGTTCGCACTGCGGATGGGACTTTCGTCTCTATTCCGCAATGTGGATCCATCACTACTACCTCTGATCCTTCTGGTCGCCTGACCCTACCCCTGTCCATCATGCCCCCTGTCTTAACATTAATCTGATTTCTATCAGTTCTCTTTGCGACTCTGGCCTGACTGTCACCTTCACCCCTTCTGTTTGTGTTGTGCAGGATTCGCGGACGGGTCAGAGAATTGGGTTGGGCCGTAGAGCATAAGGTCTTTACCAGCTGAACCATCTACATGTGTCTTCCGTTCCTGTTACGTCTGTCATGTCTGTTACCTCTGATGCCGACCTGTGGCACAGAAGGTTAGGTCATATATCGAGTGATCGACTCAAAAGCGTATTCCGTTCGGGCTCTTTGAGTCGAGCGTCCTCCCCTTTCTCTGTTTGTACGGGTTGTAGACTAGCAAAGTATCTAGCTCTTCCCTTCTCTGCTAATGCTTCCCAATCTGATGCTTTATTTGATTTAGTACATTCGGACATTTGGGGTCCTGCACCTGTTGCATCTATTTCTGGTTTCATGTATTATGTGTGTTTTATCGATGACTACTCTAGGTGCACCTGGGTTTAACTTACACGTCACCGGTCTGAAGTCCCTCATATCTTTAGGAGATTCACCACTATGATACATACTCAGTTTGGTCGGCGCATTAAGACATTTCGGTCTGATTGTGCCAAGGAGTATCTTTCATCTGAGATGCGTGAGATTCTTCAATCTCACGGTACTCTTCACCAGCAGTCATGTCCTTGAGACCGCACGAGCCTTGCTTACCTCAGCTCTGTTCCTCACTCCTACTAAGCTGAAGCTGTCATGACGGTTGTCCACCTTATCAATATCACTCCGTCATCTACTCTGTCCGGTCCCACCCCATATGAGCGTCTTCACTCCAGTCCACCTGACTACTCTCTTCTTCGCACGTTTAGTTGTACGTGCTTTGTTCTTCTTCCTCCCCATGAGCGCACCAAACTCTCTGCGAGGTCTATTAGGTGTGTTCATTTGGGGCTCAGTCGGGAGCACAAGGGGTATCGTTGCTATGATCCCTTGGTTTGCCAGATCTGTGTCTCTCATCACGTTTCTTTTGTTGAGGATGTCCCGTACTTTTTTCCTGAGTCTCGGAATCTTTCCTTCCCTCCTGTGTCACCTTCCTCGCCCTCATCACTTCTCCACACACCCGCTCTACCCCCGTATTCTGCCGCCCCACCCACGCCTCCTCCACCTCCATCTTCCCCACCACCTACACCACCACCACCACCTCCTCCTCCGTCTCCCCTGCCACCTACACCACCACCACTACCTATCACGCGTGTCTACGTTCGTCGCTCTACCGTTCCTTCCTCTGAGTTGATTTCCGCTGGTACCTCCTCTCCACCTGCAGCTGCTCCCCCCTACCCGGTCGCGGATCCTGGCCCTGTTCGGCGATACCCTACGCGCGAACATCACCCTCTTGCTCGCTATGACTACTCTCCTGACATGTTTGGCTACTCTATGTTTACTCCTGATTCTCCTGACCCTTCTGGACACTCTGTTGTTACCTCCTACTCTCCGTCCTATCAGGCCTTTCTTACAGCCCTTCATACCCACCTAGAGCCCCAGTCGTACCGTGAGGCAGTTGTTCACCCAGAGTGGCGACAGGACATAATAGTCGAGCTTGAGGCCTTTCAGCGGACCCAGACGTGGGATTTGGTTCCTTGTCCCACGGGCGTGGTTCCTGTCAGCTGCAAATGAATCTTCAAGATCAAGACTCGACCTGATGGGTCCATTGAGCGGCATAAGGCGCGCCTTGTTGCTCGTGGTTTCTCCCAGGAGTATGGGATTGACTACGAGGAGACGTTTGCTCCAGTGGCTTGGATGACTACCGTTCGCACCCTCTTAGCTGTGGCAGCTGCTAGAGGGTGGCCTCTACATCAGATGGATGTGACCAATGCATTTCTCCGCGGTGATCTCTCAGAGGAGGTATACATGGCTCCTCCACCGGGCGTCCCTGCTCCTTCAGGTCACGTCTGCCGTTTGCGTCGAGCCATCTATAGGCTCAAGCAGGTCCCTCGTGCCTGGTTTGAGCGATTCCGCAGTGCCGTCCTGGCCGCCGGGTTTGTTGAGCGTCATTCTGACTATGCCCTGTTCACTCGCTCCTCCAGTCAGGGTATTGCAGTTCTTCTCTATGTGGACGATATGATCATCACTGGGGATGACAGTACCACCATAGCATCCCTTTAGCGTCACCTCCAGAGTCGGTTTGAGATGAAAGATCTGAGCTCTCTTCGTTACTTTTTGGGCCTCGAGATTGCCCGGTCAACTCGTGGTCTGTTGGTCTCCCAGCAAAAGTACATCTCCGACATCTTTGTTGATGCTGCTCTTACTGACTCTTGCACTGCTGACACACCCATGGAGCTCAATTTGAAGCTTCTTGCTACAGATGGTGAGCCGCTCCAGGATGTCTCCCACTACCAGAGGCTGGTTGGGATGCTCGTCTACCTCATTATGACCCGGTTAGACATTGCCCATGCTGTTGGCATTGTCAGTCAGTTTATTCAGACTCCTCGTTCAGTTCACTATGCAGCAGTCCTTCGAATTATCCGCTACCTCCGAGGCACCATCACCCGTTCACTACTTTTTTCCTCCACCTCTCCGTTGGTGCTGCGTGCCTACTCCGATGCAGATTGGGCTAGAGATGAAGCCACTCACCGTTCTACTACCGGATATTGTGTGTTTCTTGGTGATTCTTTTATTTCTTGGCGAAGCAAGAAACAGGAATCTGTTGCTCGCTCCAGCACCGAAGCCGAATACAAGGCTATGTCTTTCACCACCGTAGAGATTGTCTGACTTCGCCGCCTTCTACTCGACCTGGGAGTTGTGATATCCAGGCCCACGCCTCTCTTCTGTGACAACCGGAGTGCTATTCAGATTGCTAGCAACCCGGTCTTCCACGAGCGAACAAAACACATTGAGGTTGATTGTCACTACGTTCGCCAAGAGTTTCTCGACCATACCATCTCCTTGCCATTCATTCCATCATCGGAGCAGACTGCTGATTTTCTGACGAAGCCCCTTACAATTGCTCGCTTCCGGCATTTTATCGGCAAACTCTCGGTCCATGATCCACCGTGAGTTTGAGGGGGAGTGTTAATGTATAGAGATGGGTCAGGTTACATGTACAGTCGAGTCGGGTTGTATGGGTATACATGTACATATATATTGGGCTTGAGTCCCTCAATGAACAGCATATCATTCTCTCCAAACCTAGCCTCCATCTTCCAACAGCATCATTCCCCAGGATCATTCCTTTGTTCCAGCCTGTACAATTTTTCCAAAAAATGCATAGGCAGAAACAACAGAGCGATCCTGGGGAACAATGCCAAACACCCCTAGGTTTCCAATAATTCCATTGGGTTCCCAGAAAAATAGAAAAAAAGTGGGAGACTTTTTTAAAAAAATTAATGCCTTAATGCTTAATGTGCAAGTTTTTCTGTTGGTTCTAGAAATATATATATAAACAATACCAAACTCTATTTGCAAAGGCTTTGAAACTTTTTACAGAAGTTCCTTTAAATCCTGTTCATGTTAAGGTAGTAATTAAAAATAATGTCACAAAAAGAAAGTAGTGGATGAAAATTTTTAATCCATTGTGTTAATGGAGTTGGCTACATAAGCAATTTTGAAAATAAGTTAAGAATATATATATATATATGGTAAATGGGAGATCCATACATATGGAGGGAAACTTACCTCCATATGAAGGTCTATCATGACCCATGATAGTCCAATTAACGGTTACAATAGACGGCGATAAACTTCTAACATTTGATGCCCCTAGAAAGTTTCCAAATGTCCTGGTTTTTTGCATATTCTATCTAAGATATGATGATTATCCTCGAAAAAGAATCACCTTCGTGGGAGTCTCATGGGTCATGAATTCACTTCATTTGATAGTAAGTTTCCCTCTATACATATGGAGGCCCCCTTTTCCATATATATATATATATATATATATATATATATATATATATATATATATATATATATATATATATATATATATATATATATATATATATATATATATATGGGGAGGGATACTCTTTACTCATGACCTCTTACTCATATAGTTACCTATGATCCGGGCCGTCCTTTAGATCCCGATGTACGGTTCGGATTAGATAGGGAGTTAAAGCAATTGTGTCCGCATTAAATGCGGGTTTTTAATATGGGCTTTTAATACGGGCATTTAATGCGGACACCATTGCTTTAACTCCCTATCTAATCCGAACCGTACGTCGGGATCTAATGGACGACCCGGATCATAGGTAACTATATGAGTAAGAGGCCATGAGTAAGAGTATCCCTCCCCATATATATATATATATATATATATATATATATATGGGCATTTAATGGTGTCCGCATTAAATGCCCGTATTAAAAGCCCGCATTTAATGTGAACACCATTGCTTTAATTCCCCATCTAATCCGAAATGTACGTTGGGATCTAATGGACGGCCCGGATCATAGGTAACTATATGAGTAAGAGGCCATGAGTAAGAAAATCCCTCCCCATATATATATATATATATATATATATATATGAGGGCAGGGACCCTGCACCTGAGGTGTAACTTTTATGCTGCACCTCTCGCTTGAATACCACCCTAGAAGTTTTAGAATTAGGTGATTTTTGGTGGATGTGTTGCCTAGAGTAAGGTGATCATCCTCACCAAAAATCAGCAAATTCTAGAACTTCTAGGGTCATCAAATGTGCTAGGCAAAATTAACGGTTACAATGAACGGTCGATAAAGGTTTGAACATTTGATGTCCCTAGAAGTTTTAGAATTTACTAATTTTTTGTGAGGATGATCACCTTACCCTAGAGAACACATCAACCAAAAATACCAAATTCTAAAACTTCTAGGGTGGTAAACTACACCTGAGGTGCAGTAACGAAGCTACACCTCAGGTCTAGGCTCCCTTTTCCCTATATATATATATATATATATATATATATATATGTGGTCAGGATCAGCTGAACCATATTTTTTTGATATTTGACCCATCATCCTAATCGTAGGATTCGGGTTTCAAAATCTGTTGATTTTTTGTAGAGGTTCTATCTATGGTATGTTGATCATCCACACAAAAAATCGGCACATTCTAAAACCTCTAGGTGTATCAAATGTTCTATTCAAATTAACGGTTGAAATTGACAGTCGAAAAAGCTTACAACATTTGATGGCCCTAGAGGTTTTAGAATCTACTAAAATTTTGAGGGTATGCTATCTATGGTATGTTGATCATCCTTACAAAAAATCAGCACATTTTGAAACTCGAATCCAAAGATTAGGATGATAGGTCAAAATTTCATGGGTTATCCGATCGAATGACCAGGATCGGATGACCCATGAAATTTTGACCCATATTTTGACCTATCATCCTAATCATTGGATTCGGATTTCAAAATGTACTGATTTTTTTTAAGGATGATCAACATACCATAGATAGCATACCCTCAAAATTTTAGTAGATTCTAAAACCTCTAGGGCCATCAAATGTTGTAAGCTTTTTCGATCGTCAATTTCAACCTTTGATTTGAACATCACATTTGATGCACCTAGAGGTTTTAGAATGTGTTGGTTCTTTGTGTGGATGAACAACATACCATAGGTAGCACCTCTACAAAAAATCAGCAGATTATGAAACCCGAATCCTACGATTAGGATGATGGGTCAAAAAAATATTGGTCAATCGATCCTGATTATATATATATATATATATATATATATATATATATATATATATATATATATATATATATATATATATATATATATATATATATATTGGGTAATGATATAGTGTGGCCGCTTAACGTGCGGCCTCCTACCTGGAGATTTTTCTTAAAAAAAAATTGGATGATCACCTCTCCTTTGATAGCACATACAAAAAATTTCAGCTCATTCTAAGATCTATAGGTCTATCAAACGTGCTCATCAACTTGACAGTAAAAATGAACGATTGATAAAAATCGGGCACATTTGATAGACATATAAGTCTTAGAATGAGCTGAATTTTTTTTGTATGTGGTATCAAAGGGGAGGTGATCATACTCCAAAAAAAATATATTAAAAAAAAACCTAGGGTAGGAGCTGGACGTTAATCGGCCGCAATGTATCACTATTTAACGGTGACTGCAGACGGCTGATTTTGCTTCGACCATTTGACCCCCCTAGAAGTTTTGGAATTTGATGGAAATTGGTGAGGATGATCATCCTCACCAATTTCCATCAAATTCCAAAACTTCTAGGATGGTCAAAGTCAAACAATGCTTGAGGTGCAGTAACGACACTGCACCTCAGGTCTAGGCTCCCATTTCCCATATATATATATATATATATATATATATATATATATATATATATATATATATATATATATATATATATATATATATATATATATATATATATATATATATATATATATAGAGAGAGAGAGAGAGAGAGAGAAATGCTATAGTGCGGCATGCGGTAAGTGCGGCACTGTACCGCAGCCGTCTGATGCACTGCTGCGTGCATATGATGCACGCAGCGCGTGCATCAGACGGCTGCGGTGCAGTGCCGCACGCACCGCATGCCGCAGCATAGCATGCCCCTATATATATATATATATATATATATATATATATATATATATATATAGAGAGAGAGAGAGAAAGAGAGAGGAATGATAAAATGCGGCGTGCGGTGCGTGCGGCGTTGCACCGCAGCCGCCTGATGCATTGCTGCGGTGTATCGCACACACCGCAGCAATGCATCAGGCGGCTGCGGTGCAACGCCGCATCCTAACACGCCCATATATATATATATATATATATATATATATATATATATATATATATATATATATATATATATATATATATATATATATATAGTAGTGATACATTGCGGCCGGGTAACGTGCGGCCACCCCCTTCCGGGGCATTTTTGGATTTTTTTTTTTTTTTGATTGATTCACCCACCCTTGGATAACACACAAAAAATTTCAGCCCGATCCAAGACCTGTAGGCCGTCCAAATATGATCGACTTTTATCAGTCATTCATTTTTGTCATCATTTTGATCAACACATTTGGACGGCCAACAGGTCTTGGATCGAGCTGAAATTTTTTGTGTGTGCTATCCAAGGGTGGGTGATCAATCCCCAAAAAAAAAATTCCGAAAATGCCCGGAAGGAGGTGCCGCACGTTACCGGCCGCAATGTATCACTACTATATATATATAGAGAGAGAGAGAAATGATAAAATGCGGCGTGCGGTGTCGCACCGCAGTCGTCTGATGCACCGCTGCGTGCATCGCACACACCGTAGCGATGCATCCGACGACTGCGGTGCGACGCCGCACGCACCGCACGCCGCAGCCTAACACGCCTATATATATATATATATATATATATATATATATATATATATATATATATATATATAGGGGCATGCTATGCTGCGGCGTGCGGCACTGCACCGCAGCCGTCTGATGCACGCGCTGCGTGCATCACATGCACGCAACAGTGCATCAGACGGCTGCGGTACAGTGCCGCACTTACCACATGCCGCATTATAGCATTTCTCATATATATATATATATATATATATATATATATATATATATATATATATATATATATATATATATATATATATATGTTAGGAGATGACGGCTAGGGTTTGGAGAGAAATGGAATGCTCTTTATTGAGGGACTCAAGCCCAATATATATGTACATGTATGACCATACAACCCGCCCCGACTGTACATGTAACCCGACCCATCTCTATACATTAACACTCCCCCTCAAACTCACGGTGGATCATGAACCGAGAGTTTGCCGATAAAGTGCCGGAAGCGAGCAATCGTAAGGGGCTTCGTCAGAAAATCAGCCGTCTGCTCCGATGATGGAATGAATAGCAAGGAGATGGTGTGGTCGAGAAACTCCTGGCGAACATAATGACAATCAACCTCAATATGTTTTGTTCGCTCGTGGAAGACCGGGTTGCTAGCAATCTGAATAGCACTCCGGTTGTCACAGAAGAGAGGCGTGGGCCCGGATATCACAACTCCCAAGTCGAGCAGAAGGCGGCGAAGCCAGACAATCTCTGCGGTGGTGGAAGCCATAGCCCTGTATTCGGCTTCGGTGCTGGAGCGAGCAACAGACTCCTGTTTCTTGCTGCGCCACGAAATAAGCGAGTCACCCAAAAACACACAGTATCCTGTAGTAGAGCGGCGAGTGGCTACATCTCCTGCCCAATCTGCATCGGAGTAGGCACGCAGCACCAACGGAGAGGTGGAGGGAAACAGTAGTGAGCGGGTGACGGTGCCTCGGAGGTAGCGGATAATCCGAACAACAGCTGCATAGTAAACTAAACTTGGAGCCTGAACAAACTGACTGACAATGCCAACAGCATGGGCAATGTCTGGCCGGGTCATAGTGAGGTAGACGAGCATCCCAACTAGCCTCTGGTAGCGGGAGACATCCTGGAGCGGCTCACCATCTATAGCTAGAAGCTTCAAATTGAGCTCCATGGGTGTGTCAGCAGTGCGAGAGTCAGTAAGAGCAGCATCAGCAAAGATGTCGGAGATGTACTTTTGCTGGGAGACCAACAGACCACGAGCTGACCGGGCAATCTCGAGGCCCAAAAAGTAGCGAAGAGAGCCCAGATCTTTCATCTCAAACTGACTCTGGAGGTGACGCTGAAGGGATGCTATGGTGGCACTGTCATCCCCGGTGATGATCATATCATCCACATAGAGAAGAAGAACTGCAATACCCTGACTGGAGGAGCGAGTGAACAGGGCATAGTCGGAGTGGCGCTCAACAAACCCGGCGGCCAGGACTGCACTGCAGAATCGCTCAAACCAGGCACGAGGGGGCTGCTTGAGCCCATAGATGGCTCGGCGCAAACGACACACGTGCCCTGGAGGAACTGAAACGCCCGGAGGAGCCATGTAGACTTCCTCGGAGAGGTCACCGTGGAAGAACGCATTGGTGACATCCATCTGATGGAGAGGCCACCCTCGAGCAGCTGCCACAGCTAAGAGGGTGCGTACAGTAGTCATCCGAGCAACTGGAGCAAATGTCTCCTCGTAATCAATCCCATACTCCTGGGAGAAGCCACGAGCAACAAGGCGGGCCTTGTGCCGCTCAATGGATCCATCAGGTCGAGTCTTGACCTTGAATATCCACTTGCAGCTAACAGGCACCACACCTGAGGGACAAGGCACCAAATCCCATGTCTGGGTCCGCTGAAAAGCCTCAAGCTCAACTGACATGGCCTGCCGCCACTCTGGGTGTAAAGCTGCCTCACGGTACGACTGGGGCTCCCGGTGGGTGTGAAGTGCGGTAAGAAAAGCCTGATAAGCTGGAGAATAGGAGGCAATGGCAGAGTAGCCAGAGGAGTCAGGAGAGTCAGAGGTAAAGGCAGAGTAGCCAAACCTGTCCGGAGAGTAGTCATATCTGTCAGGAGGGTGATGTTCGCGTGCCGGGTAGCGCCGAACAGGAGCAGGATCCACGACCGGGGAGGAGGGGGCAGCAGCATCAGGCGAGGGAGTACCAGTGTGAACCGACTCTGGAGGAGGAGCTGTAGACCGACGAACATAAACACGAGTAACGGGTGGTGGTGGAGGTGGCGAGAGAGACTGAGGAGGTGGTGGTGGTGGTGGAGGTGGCGGGGAAGATGGAGGTGGAGTAGGCGTGGGTGGGGCAACAGAAAACGGGGGTAGAACGGGGATGTGGATAGGTGATGAAGGCGAGGAGGGTGACGCAGGAGGCAAGGAAATATCCCGAGACTCAGGGGAAAAGTACGGAACATCCTCAACAAAGGAGACGTGACGGGAGACACGGATCCGGCGAGCCAAGGGATCGTAACAACGATACCCCTTGTGCTCCCGACTGAGCCCCAAGTGAACATACCTAACAGATCTCACAGAGAATTTGGTGCGCTCATGGGGAGGAAGAAGAATGAAGCACGTGCAGCCAAACGTGCGAAGAAGAGAGTAGTCAGGTGGGCTGGAGTGGAGGCGCTCATATGGGGTGGCACTGGACAGAGCAGATAACGGAGTGATATTGATGAGGTGGACAGTCGTCATGACAGCTTCAGCCCAGTAAGAGTGAGGAACAGACGCAGAGAGAAGCAAGGCTCGTGCGGTCTCAAGGACATGACGATGCTTGCGTTCGGCAACGTCGTTCTGCTCATGGGTGTGGGGACAGGACTGCTGGTGAAGAGTGCCGTGAGATTGAAGAATCTCACGCATATCAGAGGAGAGATACTCCTTGGCACAATCAGACCGAAAGGTCTTGATGCACTGACCAAACTGAGTGTGTATCATAGTGGTGAATCTCATAAAGATGTGAGGGACTTCAGACCGATGACGCATAAGATAAACCCAGGTGCATCTAGGGTAGTCATCGATAAAACACACATAGTACATGTAACCCGAAATGGATGCAACAGGTGCAGGACCCCAAATGTCCGAATGTACTAAATCAAATAAAGCATCAGATTGGGAAGCACTAGCAGAGAATGGAAAAGCTAAATGCTTTGCTAGTCTACAACCCGTACAAACAGAGAGAGGGGAGAAGGACGCTCGACCCAAAGCGCCCGAACGGAATACGCTTTTGAGTCGATCACTCGATATATGACCTAACCTTCTGTGCCACAGGTCGGCATCGGAGGTAACAGACATGACAGACGCAACAGGAACGGAAGACACATGGAGATGGTCCAGCTGGTAAAGTCCTGCTCTACGGCCCAGCCCAATCCTCTGACCCGTCCGTGAATCCTGCACAACACAAACAGAAGGGTGAAGGTGACAGTCAGGCCAGAGTTGCAAAGAGAACTGATAGAGATCAGATTAATGTTAAGACAGGGGGCATGATGGACATGGGGTAGGGTCAGGCGACCAGAAGGGTCAGATGTAGTAGTGACGGATCCACATTGCGGAATAGGGACGAGAGTCCCATCCGCAGTACGAACCTCCTGGTGGGTGGTAGTGGGAGAACAGTCAGTGAGGACAGTGGAGTCAAAGGTGAGGTGACAGGAGGCACCCGAGTCAAAGATCCATGGAGCAGTAGTACCCGGAGTGGCAGAGAGACTGTGAGCTGGCGAAGAGCTGGTGGAGGCGAGGTACCGAAGCAGTAATTCCTCAAAGCGCTGGAGGCGGTCGGAGTAAGACCAAGACTGAGCAGAAGTACCCGGAGTGGCAGATAGACCGTGATCTGTCGTAGAGCTAGTGGAGGCGAGGTATCGCAACAGTAACTCCTCAAAGCGCTGGAGGCGGTCGGAGTAAGACCGAGACGGAGCAGGAGTAGTGGCAGGCGGTGCTGGAGTAGGGAGATCAGCAGCAGCAGCAGTCTCACCATCATGGCGGAGGAGACCCTGACGACGTCCACAGTCAACTGATGTGGTGGAGGGACATGGCCTGAGAATACCATCAAAACGAGGAGACGGAGGAACTCGACGATCAGCGACGGTGTGCAGGCAGTATGGGAGCCGAGAGATGCTGTAGGAAGCCATACCCCTGAAGTATGGGGGCGAGCCGGCACAAGGAAGGTCTGAGACAGTCCGTACAGAGGAGACGGGCAGTTCGGTACAGAGGAGAAGGGGGGGCGGCGGGGCTTCAGGGGGTGCAGGAAGGGGCGGGGGGCAGGGGAGGGGGCGGGTGGGCTAAGGTAAGGGGTGGGGGCGGGGGGCCTGTCGGGTGAGGAGGGTCGGGTGAAGATGGGGTCGGCGGGGTGGTCGGTTGGAGGAGGGGGGGCCGGCGGGGGGCTGTAGGGCAGAGGAGGGGGCCGGGGGGGTGGGTGGGTGGAGGAGGGGGGGGGCGGCGGGGTGGTCGAGTGGAGGAGGGGGGCCGGCGGGGGGCTGTAGGGCGGAGGAGGGGGCCGGGGGGGTGTGCGGGTGGAAAAGGGGGGGCCGGCGGAGGGCTGTAGGGCGGAGGAGGGGGCCGGGGGGGGTGGGCGAGTGGAGAAGGGGGGCCGGGGGGCTGTAGGACGGAGGAGGGGGGCCGGGCGGGTGGAGTAGGGGGGCCGGCGGGGTTTGGAGATGATGGCTAGGGTTTGGAGAGAAATGAAATGCTCTCTATTGAGGGACTCAAGCCCAATATATATGTACATGTATGACCATACAACCCGACCCGACTGTACATGTAACCCGACCCATCTCTATACATTAACAATATATATATATATATATATATATATATATATATATATATATATATATATATATATATATATATATATATATATATATATAGGGAAAGAGGAGCCTGGACCTGAGGTGCAGTGTCGTTGCTGCACCTCAGGCATTGTTTTACCATCGTAAAAGTTTTGGAATTCGATGAAATTTGGTGAGGGTGTTGTCTAGGGTAAGATGATCGTCCTCACTAATTTTTATCAAATTCCAAAACTTCTAGGGCGGTCAAAAGGTTGAAGCAAAATCAGCCGTCCGCAGTCACCGTTAAAATTTACAAATTTTGTTTCGACCATTTGATCCCCCTAGAAGTTTTGGAATTTGATAAAAATTGGTGAGGATGATCAACTTACCCTGGACAACACCCTCACCAAATTTCATCAAATTCCAAAACTTCTAGGGAGGTAAACAAATAAGAGGTGCAGCATCGTTGCTACTTGCTGCACCTCGGGTGCAGGCTCCCCGCCCCCATATATATATATAGGGGCATGCTATAATGCGGCATGCGGTACTACGGCATTGTACCGCAACCGCCTGATGCAAGTGTTGCGTGCATCGCATGCACCGTTGCGTGCATCAGACGGTTGCAGTACAGTGCCGCACGTACCGCATGCCGCATTATAGCATGCCCCTATATATATACACACACACACACACACCAACTGCACCTTCTAGGTTTTTTAGTATGCGGCACAAATTTTAATGGGATAAGGCTTACTTGATGATGATGTTGACATGATATTGATCATTAATTGAACATTTGAAAATTCAGCTTCCAGAATATTACTTGCCTACCAGTTCTGATTTACCAGTTGCATTTAGGGTTGAGATTCGCATCCAATTTCACCATGTTCCTGGCAATATTTATCGCGAACGTATTGGGCAAAACAGTGACCTTGCAACAAACGAATTAATACTACGCGATGTCCCTGATGATGCCATTCTCCTGAAAGTCAACAATAAGGTTCCTGGACTTGGATTGCAGTTAGATGCTTCAGAACTAAACTTGCTTTACAGGGATAAGTATGGTCAAGCAGCTTCTCTCTGTTCCTTTTAAATGTTTAATTTATGTCTGTCCAATTAATGGTGATAATCCGGTTTTGGGTTTTGTAGGTACAATTTTGAAGTACCGGATTCATATGAACATCTTCTGTTGGATGTGATCGACGGAGACAACCATCTCTTCATGCGAAGTGATGAACTGGCTGCTGCATGGAATATACTGACCCCAGTCCTCCAAGAGATTGATGAGAGTAAGATAGTACCAGAGCTCTATGAGTTTGGGGGAAGAGGGCCTGTGGGAGCATACTATCTTGGTGCAACACACGGCGTTCGCTGGGCTGATGACTAGAATCGATATTTCTGTTCAATTATGTTCCTATTTCTTTGATAAAGAAAAAGATAGAAGTCTTGATGGTATTACAGACATGACTACTGTTCTTTCAATTTTAAACTAATATCATTCTGTTTTTCTACCTTGTGGGGTAAATGCTCTCAATTTGGCACATAATCAACATGTTGTCTGCTCTAAATAATGGTAACTTATGAACAAATAGATTGATACTAGTGACAGATGTTTTCACCGGATTTAACTATGCTAGAAAATTTCTGATTGTTACAATTAAGCATCGATCAATAATTTAGAAAGCTTGCAACTATATTTGCGCAGAATTAGTTTTCACAAAGTATTAAACACATCAAACAAGGTATTAAAGTATTGGAAATAAATCTTTTCTAGTCTTTGATGCATCAGTGAGACATTAAAAACATTTGGTTTTAGCCTTAGATGAATAAATTTGAATGAACAGTATGCATTTCTAATTGGATGCGTCCATGCTCTCCTCCAAACCAACTTCATAAAAGATTTGGGGAGGGGGAGCGAAGTGTTATACTTGCCAATAATATTGCATTCTTATTATGTCTAGCAGTTTATGCTTAAAGTTAATTAAAGGCTCTCTAGCATTGGATCCCTTCCGCATGTGGAGCTCGTCTTTCCATCAGCCTACATCATCTCTCATTGCCTGCATGGGATTGCAACGCCTTCACCCACACTCACTCCAATTCCTCTGGCTCTGGAGCTACGTGTATTTCCGCCCCACTCAAGGTATGCTCCTCCCTTTTTTGTAATAGGAAGGAAATAAAAAACAGTGCTTCATTACTATCAAATACTCTGGTTTTCCTAAGTGGCTCTAATTAGCTATGGCGTATTCTTCTCAAAACATGTTGTATTATTGAGTTTCTATCACCATTGATTTTGAATTTTGTAGATCATGATCGAACCTTTGAGGGGTATCTGATAGGCATTATGAGTTCATTATTTTTTTCTTACCTACAATTGATTGAAATAAAACAAAGAAAGGAAGATGCTGTCACTGAAAATTAGCATTGCTTCTTGAACTTGCAAAAGCAATGTGGTCAGAGTAGAAATGCTCATTATCTTTTGTTTGCCATTGTAGTATATGTTTTTCTTTATACATCTCATCATTGTTATTATACTTTGTGACTTCAAATTGTTTTTTCCTTGTAGTTTTATCATGAGTGCTTCCTAAGACCTAGATTCAAGGGTCATCATATACACTTCTTTTATTTTTCGATTCTTGCTATCCTTTGAATGTTATTATTGAATTTTCTCCCTCCAATTCAAGAATCATGGTCTTAGTTGAGTTCAATGGTCTAATGTAAGCTCAACTCACATGGGAAAAATGGATAATACACAAATGGCTATCTTGCTTATTGCGTGAGAAGTGTTTAGATTTGAGACAGTGATGATTAAGTGACCCTTAAAACTTTGATGGTAATATGGTATTCACATCAAGACTATAATTCATAAAACTCCAACCCTGGATTTTTGTCATGCGGGAAAAAAAATTTCCTCCAAAAAGAGGAAGAAATTAAGTGGCAATAGAGGGAAAGAGATTACTGAAGCAATTAAGAGATAAAGGAAGTATCCTAAGTTTTGTTGTACATATACATTAGCTGTGTTGAGGAAGTCCACCGGTTAGTCCCACATCGGTAAAGGAGGCACCTAACGCCCGCTTAATATACCCTCTGTGGACCTCCCCTTACGACCCGGGTTTTGGTGCGTGAGGGTATCAAACATGGTATCAGAGCTGGCCTGCCTCCTGCTCCTACTCCGGGTGCTCCCCACCGATCGTGCCTTGCTACGCGTGCTCCGAGTGAGAGGATCCTTGCCACGCGTGCTCCATGTGAGGGGGAGTGTTAACGGATAGTCCCACATTGGTGAGGGAGGCACCCATCACCCGCTTAATATACCCGTCGTGGACCTCCCCTTACAACCCGGGTTTGGGGTGTGAGGGTATCAGCCATGTTAGATACCCTCACGCCCCAAAAACCCGGGTTTTGGGGCGTGAGGGTCTCCAACATGGTATCAGAGCTGGGTTCATCGTCTTCCTCTAGGTCCAGTCCCTTCCAATTGTGCCTCGCTCTTCGTGCTCCGCTTGAGAGGGGGTGTTGAGGAAGTCCACTGGTTAGTCCCACATCAGTAAAGGGGGCACCTAACAGCCGCTCAATATACCCTCTGTGGACCTCCCCTTACGACCCGGGTTTTGGGGCGTGAGGGTATCTAACAAGCTGTGTTATTTTTCTGGGAGTTCTAATTCCCAGGAATTGAGCCCATTCCCATTTTCTTTCCATTAAGACACCAGATACCATGGGATTCACAGTGCTTCCCACATCTGGTTTTGTATACAGGTACATGCTTTCATCATGAGGATGGGAGAGGTACAGTGGGATTTATAACTCATGTTTTACTTGAGAAATGAAATCTCACAAGATGTGGGCTTTCATTTCCTGGGGAACAAGCAAACATATAGGCTCTATTATAGAGAGGACATAGGCATGGGGCCAATTCCTTGGACTTGCAAGTCCAGGAAATTAAAGAACACAGGCTAGTTGAATATCTAGTCTTGGCATACACAATATTAATGGTTAATATACCACCTGTGATTTAGTATTACATCATTTAATAGGACTTTGATCTATTAATGAAAGAGCTTGATAGATCTTAAGATATTTGATCATGAAAGTTTATAGCTTCAAATAATAGAATTACAATGACTACAAGTTCTATAAGAGAGCTTGAGATTTAGGTCTCAATTGAATTGGCTATTGATCTAACACCAACTTCTTCCGAAGAATACTGCAGATATGAATTCACAAGGAAACATCTGCGGCTTATTCCATTACCACCAAACTGCAACACAGGGGGGGAACTCATCAGCCATCGCAGAGGCTCTTCAACTTTATCCGAGGCTTAGAATACTCCGCAGACAGTATCTTCGATGCGATTATAGCATTGGCAGCCTCGGTGTAGTGAACACCATCCCAGCTTATGTACCGAGCTCCCACCGCGCAAGCTTGGGCGGTCGGCTGGCCGCAGGTCATCCGATCCCTGTAGTTGTACGGAGGCCCTCCGTGGCCGCAGCATGCCATTAGTGGATTCTCAAAGCCTGCAACAAAGAGAGAGAGAGAGAGAGAGAGAGAGAGAGAGAGAGAGAGGATGTCATCAGTACCTTTGAAAGCTTTACTCATCTCTAGCAAAAGTAAAGAGAGACTCACCGTATTTGGTGTGATTTGCGATAAGGTCATACGTGATGGCGAACATGTCGGTGCAGACTACGGTTGCATTCTGAAACCGGGAGCTCAGTTTATTGCAGAGGCCGATCAGTCCGTTGTTAAAAGCTTTAGAGGCGTTGTTGTATGCCGCAAGACATCCATA
The DNA here is from genome assembly GCA_947650365.1 of Chamaelirium japonicum. NCBI lineage: Eukaryota > Viridiplantae > Streptophyta > Magnoliopsida > Liliales > Melanthiaceae > Chamaelirium > Chamaelirium japonicum. Next base: position 86,291,261 of record OX393551.1, on the reverse strand, counting down.
AGGGTCGAGCTCGCTGTTGTTCTTTTTAGACAACGCGAGCTTTTGAGGTAGGCACCCCAGGGGCCTAGTGTTGTATATCCAAAACTTTCGACCACCATTTTCGAATAGGCTCTGCACTTGGCACACAATGAGTTAAGAAAAACAACATATAAGCACAAATTGTAAGCCAGAGATCTGGATTATAAGCACAAATTATATCTCGGAGGGTGTTAATTATAAATGCATCACCATGGACTACCTCTATGGCATTTTCAATGTTAGAGAGGATAGATGGAATTTGTTCGAAGACTTGTGGATAGCTCAAGTTCGAAGTGAAGGCCACGGTGATATCGTTCTGCCCGATATCAAGGGAATAGATCGCACCTCTGAACCCCTCTTCGCTGATCAATGATCCCATCCCTGAAGCATCATGAAGGCTTATTATTCATCATGCAACCTGATCATTTATTTCAAAATGTGATGCAACCTGACCCAATCCATGTAGTCCCAGACCGGAGGATGGACTCGACTATTAGACTTGGATAGAAGTACCTCGCGGCCTGAGCTCTCGGGTGCGGTTTTTGAAGTGAAGGAATTGGAGCACTTGAGTTGACAAAGGAAAGGGAACCGCAGTTGCGGTGGTGGCTGCACCAGCTACAGCAAAGTTCACTCCATGAGTGAAGTCTGAGCCTGAGGACTCCATGTATGGGCTCATATAGCTGATCTTTAAGTTCTCACCTTCGAAGACAGCGAACAAGCGCATCAGGTTCTAATTCCTATGAACAACTAATACAGGGAGTATAAAAGAATGGAACTTCTCACACAGAGGAAATCGATGTACAGCCGACCATCGCAGAACCGGCCTGTGGTCCTGTGGAAGAACAGACGACCAGCAGGTGGGCCGAGGTAGAGGCCGAGCCCCGCGGTGAGGCCTCCAGTGTCCGAGTACGAGTCCCCGAAGTTGAACAGAATACATTTGGAAGCAGCACTTGGAGAAGGAAAGAGTATAAGCATGAGAAGAGCAATCTGCAGCTGAATGGTAAGAAGAAACATAGGACCTTTTCTCTCCCCTGTATCCATACCCTTCATCTCCTCTTACTCTTCTTCTATGTATAACCCCTCTTTATCCTTTTGCTCCATTCTTATACACCCAACCCTTTTCTATATCATGAAATATATTAGGGTAAATTACTCTTTGCCCCTCTGAAGTTTAGCTCAAAAACACAACCCCCCTATAGTTAAACTGCATTTTGCCCCCCTTCAATTCAGTTTTGATCTGATAAAAATTAACAAATGAGGAAATCAAGTAGTTGACAAAAGTGGGTATTGTGCTAGCATTTCAAGCTTTAGGGAGCGATTTGGAACAAAAATAACTATAGAGGGGTTAAGTGTTTTTGAGCTAAACCTCAAGGGGAGCAAAGTGTAATTTACCCATATATAATTAATTACATAAGTGCAAGTAGCCACATGGAAGGCAGTTAAATAAATATGCAGGACAGAAGACTACAGAAAGCTGAATAGATTACATGTTCCTCCCTCCAGTCAATGAGGGGAGTACTTATATGTCAAACAGGGTGTATTTATCAATTCAATAAGCATGTTACAATCTCTTGCAGTGATGACGTAGTCTAGATCTGATGGTAGGACTCCATATGTAACTAAGATGATTCCTTCCAGATTTGATCTATTCAGGATACTATGAAATGCAATAAAGGGCCGAAATCTGAAATACAAATGTATGTGGATGGTGGAGTTACCAATATTTTGACACTGCAGGATAGGGAAATATGTCGACTGTGGAAAAATATTACAGTTTTATAGAAATGATAAAAATATTAATTATATAATTGATTTATAAAAAAAAGGCTCTGGACAATCATAAATCAAGCATAGATATACACTTTGGAACACGTAAATTGTATTTCTACATTCTCTTGGGGTGTGGAACTCTACATAGCTTGTATTTTTTTATATGTTGTACAAATACCATGACAGCCGATAAACATTGAAAAGATAAAAAATGGTTTTATCAAAAATAAAATCCGCTTATATAAAACTGAATTGTAAAATATCAACAACATATCTAAAATTCAAGTGATTCCATCAATATTAAGATCTCATTTTTTTATTTTTCAAACCCCTAAAATTTTAAAAGATAGATCTTATAAGTTTAGTGATGGATCCCAGAATCCAGTGTAAGAATATAAAATATTGATAGATTTGATTTTTTTACACCATCGTGTTATTAATTTAAACAACTAGAAATAAATTAATAGAAAGATATCTACGATTTACTATTTTACTTTTTTGATAAAAAAGAATGACTCAATCTGATTGAATGATTTGATTTATTGTTCGTTAATTTGATTTTCAAAAATGGTATGAGATGGAGGTCTAACAACTGAAAACCAAATTCAAAGAAAAACATGTCAAAGAAGTTGAAGGGAGGAAATTTAGGGATTTTGATGAACTTCCTAAGATTTCTCACAATTTTCTAGATATTTTGGAATATTTGACGACTTTTCAAAAATATCAAGCTATATCATGAAATTTTGTGAATTATTTTATAGTTTTCAAGCCGGCTGAGATTGAAGGTGGTATTTTTTAAAATATTTTGACTTTTCGAATCTTGGTGGAGATATTGAGAGAAGAGTAGTAGGAAAAACCATAATCTCTTCAATGTTGTTTTAGTGAGATACTGTCGGGAGGGTTAAGTGTAGGATTGGCCTTCTATTTTGAAGGGCATTATGTTGTGGCAAGACTTGCCTACTTATCAATTCCCACATGCTTGACATGCTCAGTTATACATAAATCATATACACTTTGGAACACTTATATTGTATTTCTACATTCTCTTGGGGTGGAACTCTACATAGCTTGTAATTTTTTATATGTTGTACAAATACCATGACAGCCGATAAACATTAAAATATAAAAATATGATTTTATAAAAAATAAAACATATAAAGCTAAACTGTAAAATATCAACAACATATCTAAAATTCAAGTGATTCCATCAATATTAAGATCCCATTTTTTCATTTTTCAAACCCTTAAAATTGTAAAAGATAGATCTGATAAGTTTAGTGATGGATCCCAGAATCCAGTGTAAGAATATAAAATATTGATAGATTTGATTTTTTTACACCATCGTGTTATTAATTTAAACAACTAGAAACAAATTAATAGAAAGATTTCTAAGATTTACTATTTTATTTTTTTGATAAAAAAGAATGACTCGATCTGATTGAATGATTTGATTCATTGTTCATTAATTTGATCTTCAAAAATGGTATGAGATGGTGGTCTAACAACTCAAAACCAAATTCAAAGAAAAACATGTCAAAGAAGTTGAAGGGAGGAAATTTAGGGATTCTGATGAACTTCCTAAGATTTCTCATAATTTCCTAGATATTTTGGAATATTTGAAAACTTTCCAAAAATATCAAGCTATATCATGAAATTTTGTGAATTATCCTGTAGTTTTCAAGCTAGTCGAGATTGAGGGTGGTCTTTTGTTTCGGTAGTTGACAAAAATAAAACATTTCATGAAATTTTGTAAAATATTTTGACTTTCCGAATCTTGGTGGAGATCTAGAGAGGAGTAATAGAAAAAACCATAATCTCTTCAATGCTGTTTTAGCGAGATACTGTCGGGAGGGTTAAGTGTAGGATTGGCCTTCTATTTTGAAGGGCATTATTTTGTGGCAAAACTTGCCTACTTATCAAATCTCACATGCTTGACATGCTCAGTTATAACTTCTTAAACTCAAAAATTGACTTATCCGCTATGAGCGTAGGATAGCTAGGTAGCACGATTGCTTGTACACACACTCACTCGTTTTTTCTGTTCAATTATTTGCATACGTGTTCATACATAATATACATTTCAAAAAAAAAAAAAACTTTAAAAGTTTTTCGTTTTAAATGTATGATCACATTGCACGCATGGATTCTTCGATTGCATTGATCGGTACTTAGGGCCAAGGCCTTAGGTGTGGTGTGTACAAAGCAGCAAGGTCGTGTGCACAACTTATCGTGTGCACTACTCAGGTCGTGCACACGAATTGTGCTCCCAGGGATCTCGTGCTCACAAACCAACCTAGTTGTGCTCACGACCCCACATGGGTTGCACGTGATTCGTCAGAGCCGTCTCCCCACATGGGGTGGTCCAATGGGATCGGCACATGGTAAGTCGTGCGCACAACATTAAAGTTGTGCACACGATCCAACTTTTCAGGTCTTGAGTCTGATGGCGCAGTCAACCGCAAGTTGACACGTGGAGATCGTGTGCATGACTTTAATGTTGTGCGCACAGCTTAACAGTTCCAGAGGCTTCTAGAGTTTAGGTTTTTCCCTAAGCTTTGGTTTTCACCTATGCTTGTAGGGGCCTATAAATAGACCCCTCCTATAGCTCTTTAAGGATAAAAAAAATTAGAGAGTGAAACCCTAGACCTTCTAGTGAGCCTTATGGTCTTTTAGGGTTCCAAAGTTTCATCTCTTCCCTTCTCCTTCTCTCACCCCTCCCTAGTTTCATATCATGGAGGAGGCTTACATGCATGGTGTGATCTCTAGTGTGCCTTCCAACACCTAGAGATCATAACCTTACTTGAGGGTTCTTGCTTTGTACAAACAACTAAAGTATCATCCAACACTTAGTTGTTCTTCAAGTGCTTGAGGGTGGATTTTTTTTTTTTAGTCTTGATCTCTTGTAGTGTGCTAGGGTTTTATAAAAGATTGATCTAAATCTCTTAGGAGATCAAGATCATTATCTACCATGGTCACTATATAATACCAAGTCTTTTTGTTTTTTTCCCTTCCTTTCTTTTTTTTTCCTCCACACACCTTTGGTTTGTTCCCACCAATACATGAAAGACTCTTTTGGGAGCACTCCGTGACATCGTTTACGTCAAGCACCTAACGGTGACGCCATTGACATTGGGCACCTCTCTTGAGGTAGGAGCAAGTTGAGGAGAGGAGCTAAGCAGGTACAAGGAGTCTACCAGCAGCACCTATGAAGTGAGGGTGTCGTCCGTATTTCACCGGAGGAGCGGGTCGCGGACCTAGGGGCTTTGGGGTAAATTTCGGTGTTATCACTTAGTTTCCTTGTAAGATTACTTATGTATCTCATTAGAGAAGACTGGACCTCTCTTGTGTGAGGGGTTTAGGCACAGCTAGTCTGGAGGGTGGTTTTTTCTCCAGTTAGAGGTTTCCACCTATAAAAACACTCGTGTTGTTATTTGGGGTTATATTGTGATCATTGCTATAATTCCACATCTTTATCGTGCAACCTAACCCGTGCTTGCATCCGACACTTCTTGGGCAAACCGTTTACCTTCGTCTAGATATGTTCCTTTAGCACGGTATTAGCTAAGCTAGTAAAATTTCAATCGGTATCAGAGCGGGTCTTTATTGTTGGAGTTGACACTCCTGTAGTGGATCCGTTAGGTTATCGATCATTAGTACTTAATCACTAATTTTTACACATAAGTGTGTATGTGTATGGGGGGGGGGGGATAATCCTCTTTAGGGTTTTTGAGTTATATTGGATATTGTTTGTGGGGACCCTTTTTAGGATGGTGTTGCCCAGCCTATTAGGGCTTTTTGTTTTTCTTTTTGTGCCCTTTCTTTTTTGGCGTACCCGTCCGGCTTGTGATTGTGTGCTTGTTACTTCGTGATGGCGTAACGGAGATAAGGCAGCGCATTAACAAGCCACCCTTGTTGGATGGTACAAACTATTACATAGAAAATGCAAAATGCAAGCCTCCCTTCGCGGCATGAGCGATAAGATTTACATTTGTGTGGGGTGGATGGGTTGCACCGATCCTTTCGATGTGCGTCAATGAGGTGGTGAAAGTTAGCCTCAAGCCATTTGACTTATAGGATGACCACAAGAAGGTCATGTGCATCGCTAACAAACACGGTTTGAGTGCTATAGACCCTGGTGTAAATGTGAACGAATTCTGATGGATTTTTATTGCTCAAACCTAGAAAGAGCTTTGGGATATCCTCTCGATTATCCACAATGACACATCCTCCAAAGAAAAGAGGAGAAGAGATGTTTCTCATGAACCTTGGGAACCCATGCATTAACACATGTATCCGCCGCTAGCCGCCGCCCCCTATAACAAAAACCATTCCCATACCTTAAGTGACAAGACCGTCTACTGCAAAAACTATGTCCATGCTAACCAACCGAATCCACCTTATGAAATGCTTTTTAGGCTGTGCTCTACTTTTTCTGGGCATTAGTATTCCCAGCAAATGGGGCCATTTCCATAATTTTTTCATTTTCATATTCTTTCCATCGGTTTTGTGCTAGGCAAAACGAAACAAAATAGGTGACTAGGACAAAGTGACTGTACAAAAATGAACCAAATTAATCTAACCATTCGTTCAAAAATCAGCGCACGATCTTTTCTTGGTTTCAAATCCCAACCCATTTAAACTGCACTAAACTCCTAGAATCCTGGCCCATTTAAATTACACTAAACCTGACCGTTCATCCCGTGATCGTTGCTCACATCAAAGGCTATAAACCCCCTGCTGAAATTTCGACCGCTCCAAATCATCGGATCGATCTCCAGAAATCTGTTCGAACAGAGACAACTGTGATTGATCGATTATAGAGAGGGGGAGTTGGTCGCGCTGAAGGCGCCCGCTTCGTGCCAATCGATATGGGAGAGAAAATGGGTGTCCCTATGAATGCTGGTATTGTCGTCGAAAGTGTTTTGTTGCCGAAGGCATTCAGATGTATTGCCGTCAAAGGAGGCCCTCTACAGTACCGACAAGCGTGTTGCTGCCGAAGACGGTCCGCTGCAGTGCCAATAGGCACATGCATGCACTAGTAAAACCACAAGGTACGCAAGGATTTACAAATCTCTCCACATCGTTTACATACTTTAACCACAAGGACAGGGGAGGTACGAGGTGGTTTACAAATGTTAAAAGCATCCCCAACAGCTCGCCATCCCGCTGTCCTTCGTCACTGTAGCTAGCGGGAGGGAAAAAACAGGCGCTCCAGCAGCTCGCCTTCCCGCTCGCTACATGCAGTCAGAGGCTGCATCTCACTATCGGTGGGCCCGACATACTTTGAACAAGATGGAATCGCTGCATACAGTGGGCTCGGCACAATTTGAAAGAAACGGAATCGTAGCAGACGGTGGGCTCAGTATAATTTGAATGAAATGAACATAGTGGGCCCAGCATAATTTGAACAAAACCAAAATAATAGGGAGTCTGCTGGAGCTGCACTCAGAAAGTGGCTCCCTATATTTAGGGAGGGTTTCATCTCTCCCCAAATAATAGGGAAGGAATAGGGAGACTGCTGGAGATGCTCTTAGGTGTTTGGTTGAGAAATGAAATCCCACAAAAGTGTTTCATTTCCCCAGGAACAAGCAAAGACACAAGCTCGCCTATAGGAAGAACATGGGAAAGGAACCATCACATGGAATTTTCATTTCCACTTCCAATTCCCAAGAAGAAAATAAGATCAGAGAAACCAACATCAGCAAGGTTCAGTGGCCACTCAATGAAGAGACTGCCAAGGTTAAACCAAGATCATCAAAGCATAACATGTTCATCATTCTGCACCCAACATCTCAAATTGATGCCAATTTGCTATGAAAGTCTGAAGATTGCTCACCCCAGAGAATTGCATTGTTATACAAATTGGCAACAGAACACCTCTAACAAAGCTCACAAAAGGAGTACAAACTGAAAATCCCATGTAAAGCATCAAAAGATACATGAGACTCAGCAATTAGAGATGAATCATCAGATGAGTGCACAAAGAAAACCTTGTTCAACACTGCATCAAAAGAGCTCTAAAATCATAGCAAAAGGAAAACCGAGAGTACAAAAACGACCCAGAAATTTATCTATATTGGAATCTATTAATGTCCCACGAAAAGTAAGAAAGGATTACAACCCTTTAACCTTCATCAGCAAAAGAAAAAGAATCCCCCAACCCTCTATTACCACTTGCCTGAACAAAAACCAATAGGGAGGAACAAAAAGAGAAGCAAATGGTCTCCACCAGACGAAAGTTGAGACCCAGCGGAGTGAATGGGAATGACGGAGAGACCGGATCCTATAAGTTGGTTCAATGTAGTAAACCCTCTGATTTCGAATGGTACAGTTGGACTTGTGAATCCTATATAAAAAAACCCCACCTCGACCATACAAAAAGAACAAAAACAATTAGCTTAATGATATAAAGCCACAAAAAAAAAACCTAAAGACTTCATTTCTGATGCGGACGACTTCCGGCCGATGTGCCCTGCTTGTTCAGTTTTAAGCCTTTGGGTTCAATAGGAATGTCCCCTACAGTTATAATGCTCGAGGAGGGGGAGGATTCACCTAACCCAATCACCTTGATGCGCATCGAACCGACGGTGACCACATCAGTCGGGGTGCTCTCCACTACCCTGGCAGCTGAACTGCTAGCTTCACCTTCCTTCGAGTCAACTGAGCTCGACCCGATCATGACAGAATTCGGACCACTAGCATTGTTGTCATCATCCGATGATTTGAGCAAATGGGATTTGCGAGTGACCTGTTCGTCGTTTGTGCCTGTCTTACCAGTGCTCTTAAGATCCGTAGGCTTGCCTGGATTTTTATCTGCTCTTAGATGCTCATCGCCCGTACTCGTAGGATCCTTCATATCTGCTTTCAGAGGTGAAACACCCATACTCTTAGGATCCTTAGGCTTGCTTGGGCTTCTGCCCGCCCTTGGGGGCTGGTCGACTGTACTCTTAGGATTCTTAGGCTTGGTTGGAACTATATATGCTTTTGGAGGCTGGTCAACTGTCCGATTCGCTGGTTTTATAACTGCTATTGGAGGCTGATCAACTGTACCATCCGATGGCTTTCCATCTTCTGGAGGTTGATCGACTGCACCATTTGGCGGTCTTCCATCCGTTCTGAGAGGCTGATCAACTGCACCATTTGGTAGTTTTCCAGCAGCTTTCAGAGGCTGATTGACTGTACCATTATGTCGTTTTCCATCGGTTTTTGTGGGTTGATCGATCAAACCATCTGATTGCTTTCCAACAGCTATTGAAGGCTGGCCTGATGCACCACACACAAGTTTCTCATATGCTTTTGGGAGCTCATGGACTTTACCATTAGATTGTTCTTCGTCCGCTTTTGGTGGCTGAACAATTGTGTCAGTTTTGTGGACAGGAACAACCGCAGGTAAGAAATGGGAAGCATCGTAGCACCTTCCAAGAATCCTGAATTTTTCCTCCTGCATAATCCTCTCCCTCTCTTCGTAGAACATGAAGTCATCAAGTATTGACGTCTTCAGGTGGCTGCTCTTAAAAATATTCAGCATGTTCATGCCTGGTAAATACAGTATCTGCGCATACACAAAAGAACATTAAGCAGAAGATGCAATCAAGACTATGTTCTTCCCAGACAGAATCCCTAATATAATTCAAAATGAATATCATAAAAGATATGGAAACAGAATATGAACTCATTGGCTAGTGTAAACATGAGAACCCTAAAAGGGAAAGAGAGATTTGGGAGCGAAAATGATTGCTTCACTCAATGGGGTAATAGCCCTATATAGATGTACATGAGATGGGATCATCCAACGTGAACATACCCCAAGGCAAACTAACATACTCAAGGAGAGTGAGTCGAGGGTTGGGCGAATCCGGCAGGTTCGTCCACACACACACACACAGAGGTACGGGTGGTTCGTCGCGAGAGATCGTGGGAGAGCGTAGATCAATCTATTATAGATATCGATACCCGGGTAACCCAACGTCCCTTATTCTATTAGATAGTTGTCTGTCTTTTCCTTTCCCACAAGTTGTCTCTCTATTTCCATCCATCCTTCCGCTTCATTTATTAGTTGTCTCAAGACAACATGATGCCCATGTTGAGGGACATGGTCTCTTGTCAGGCAACATCTTTATTCATATTCTTCAAAAAACGATGGAATTAATCTTGGTGTACGGCATTACTCGCCATATAACATTGCGCCTTATTTTATTTCAAAGAATTCGGCTCATCCCATTTAATTGAACTCTACTCGGAACATCCCACCTATGCCACTCAGCAATGTTCCGTTCTTCAACGGGAACGACGAGTACATGCCGACCCCACAACTCTGATGCTGATGAGACCCAAGTAAAAGATGCATGTCGAGACGACTGCATCGGCGATGGCAAAATCCGGCGAATTCGGTGGTCCAACGAGATCCAACGAATCTGGTGGTAAAATTCGGCTTAAATCCGACAAAGACCAATGAAATCTGGTAATATACGGGGGCAAAATCCAACGAAATCCGGCGCGACCCGACGAAATTCGGCGAGGTTCGACGGTAAAATCTGGCATTTCGATGGGATTCGGTGAAATCATGCGAGATTCGAGGGCAAAATTTGACCAATTCCGACGAGGTCGGCGTGATATGGCAAGGCCCGACTGTGAAATCCAGCATTTCAAAGAGATTCGGCGATTTTGGCACGCATCTGACGATATCCGACAGAGAAATCCGACTGCAGGAAATCGAGCGATATCCAGCGATTCTAATGAGATTCGACGAAATCCAATGGCGAGATCCGACAATTTTGACTAGATCATGTAAAGTTTGGGCGGTTTCGATCGAAATTTGGTGGATTCGATCGAAATCTAGTCGAAACCACATTTAAAAACCTAAACTTTCCAAAATTAGTCAAACTCGAAATGACTGAAAAGACATGAAATGGACAAATCAACACCAAAATGGGGGCAGTACGTGACTTCGATGGGCCCCCACTGCTTTTGGTTGAAAACTCGTCAAAAATGATAAAATGATTCGATTTCGGTTGAGCCCCAGTCCCCCACTGTTTTGTTCGAAATTATGTTGGCCCCACCATTTCGATCGAAATTTGACCAAAATCCCGAAATGTCGGCAACATCGCAATGATTTGGTGTTCAAACCCCCCCCCCCCCCCCTGTTTCGGACCCAGCGAAACCAAAATATTTCACCGAAATTTCGATCGAAATGATCGAAATTTAAACCATGCATAGAACAAAATTAAGATGCACTGGGTATGTATTGTGGGCTTGTCACAAATAAATGGCCTTGGGTCCCATAAACATAAATGGCCAGAGATCCACAAACATTTACATATTGGGAGATCGATAAAGATGATATTTGTTGAATTATTTATTGTTGGAGTCCGAAAAAAGTCACCCACTCGATGTCCGTGTGGTCTCGATTAAGGTCAACACGTGGCGGGACGGGGAGGGCGTCGAAAAAAACATAAAGCAATAACAAGGTAATCCGATCACCCAAAGGGGGTCCAAGCCCGCTTGGGTGATGTCATGATGTCATCACCAAGTAGCTCACCGAAAGGAGGTTCGAGCCTACCTAGGTGACGTCCTAATGATGTCACCAAGTAGCTCGTCGGCCTGTAAGGAGGTCTTGAGCCCGTCTGGGTGATGTCATGCTGACGTCACCAAGTAGCTCACCGGAAGGACATCCAAGCATGCTTGGGTGATGTCATGATAACATCACCAGGTAGCTCGACGAAAGAAGGCCTGAGCCCGCTGAGGTGACATCAAGTTGACGTCGCCAGGTCGCTTGCCAGAAGTACATCTAAGCCTGTTTGGTGACGTCACCAAGATATCCAAGCCCACTTGGGTGACATCATAATGACATCACCATAGATCGCTGGAAGGTCTAAGGACATCACTAGGTAGATCATTGGAAGGCCTAAGCCTGCCTGGGTGATGTAATACTGACATCACCAGGTAGCTCGCTAAAAGACCATCCGATCCCGCTTGGGTGATGTCATGATGCAATCACATCATGACACTGTTATCAAAGGCGCGCCTAGGCTCAGGCTCAACTAGGCTCACCCCCTGCGCCTCAAAAAGCACAAGATGAGGCTCTGTTAGAAAGGCGTGTGCCTAGGTCTAAAGCGTGTGCCTAGACTCAAGGCTCCAGGCACAGAAAAGGTGCTCCTGGTTGAACCATGTGTAATTATGTGCTTGCACTTGATATTTTTGGCAATATACTTGAGTTATTAAGTATATTTGATTCATGATTACAGTAGTTAGAATATTGGCACATTGATCAAATATTAATTACATTCAAAATTATTTATTATCGTGGGTTGGATATGATGACTTTGATATTATTTCAACTATTACAAGATTCAATAAGTTTCCTTTTCTTTCTCGATTTGCATTTTTCATACTGATTTAGAAACATGTGCACAAGCACACGGATGAAATAACATATTCATCCATTCACTATTTATATTTTGTTTGCTATAATATCACATTTGATATCTTATAACTGGTTATTGAATTTGAACTATACATATTTGAATATTTAATATATTTTAAATAGCTTATTTAGAAGCGTAATTCAAACCTATAAGGCTACAACATTTGTGTTGTTACAACAACGATCTATCAAATTTATCTATTGTGATAAGATTCATTTTCTTAGTCTAATTACACATGTTTTGAATATATATATATATATATATATATATATATATATATATGCGCCTTATTTCAATCAAGTGCGTGCCTTAAGTTGCACCTTGCGCCTAGGCTCTAGGAGACCTTTGCGTCTCATGTGCACCTTGAGCCTTTCAAAACACTGCATCATGATGACATCACCAGATAACTCGTCGGAAGGAGGTCCGAGCCTGCCTGGGTGACATTATGCTGATGTCACCAGGCACCTCGCTGGAAGAGGTTCGCGCCTGCCTGGGTGACATCATGCTGACGTCACCAAGTAGCTCACAGGAAGGAGGTCCAAGCCCGCCCAGGTGACGTCACCCAGAAACTCGCTATAAGCCCGCCTTGATGATGTCATTATAAAAGGTACGAGGGAGTTCTCAATGTGCTAAAGTTGGAATGCTTCTTCATTTCAATTTGACTCTTTCTTTAAATACACTTTCCCGCTTCCGCCTCTTGGCTAAACTTGAACACGTGCTGAACAATCCATCTATTTTTCGACTAGTCACATCCTTTTTGGAATTATCAATTCTTGATTTGGATGGACAAGATTGGTCAGATGAGGCTGGGGTACTGTCTGCAGGCCCTGATATCACAAGGTTGCTCACCCGAACGAGGTCCGAGCTCACCTGGAAGACGTCATGTTGATGTCATCAGGCAACCCGTCTTGTGGAGATGGAAGCTCGCTTGGATTGCGTCACGCAAATCAAGGAGCCCATCCACGGGAGGCAGCTCGCCCGGAGATAATTGCACTTGGAAGACCACCCCAATCCCACTCAAGAACTCAACACAAAATGAGCTTGGCGATGACCCACATCACCGCATGGTCCAGAGCGGTGGTTCATCTCGTGATACCGCCTACCACGGCAACCCGCCGAACGACCTCCCAAACCCCGCAACACTTGGGGATTCTTCAAGCAAAAGTAAGGGCGCACGAAAACGTGATTATCACCTAACACCGTACAAGTGTCAGGCGGTGGAGTAGGTAGCATGCAACACACTCGTAGGGCTAACACAAGTTATTGAGCATGCTATCAGAGCACGACATGTAGCAAAGGAGAGTGACGTGCTCCACTCCCCCGACCAGCTCCGTGTACGATGTCAGCGCCAACATACACCAATTAGAGAACAACACATAGAGGTCTGCTGCTCTGGCCTGACATATACGTACCAACGATAGCACGCCGCGTGGAGTTTCTTTGAGCGACCTAGCGCCATGGCAGCACAACGTCACCCTCCCTTGATAGCACCTACACTGCCCTGAGAGGTGACCCTCGACACTAATCATGCGCCGCCACGTGGTTGGGCACGTGTCGACGTCTCCAGCCTCCGGGCTCCTCTAAAAGCCCATATGGAGCACAGTTCAAGGGATTGAAAGATCGTTGTGGGTCCACTAGCCCACTCTCCTACTCATGTGGAACTACTTAAGCATCGGAGGGTCCGTGCTCAAAAGGGGGCCTGCCATTTCTGACGCTCTCTTTCTTGCAGCTCGGCTTCTCCAGCTAAAGTGCTCCCCTTCGACGAAGAGGAAGACCGGAGCTACGCAGCGGCATCACTCCGATGGTGTATATCGACCATCAAGAATCAAGAAGGATAGGTGAATCATCCCCCTGACATCTATTATAGTCAGTTATTTTTTTATATTATATTGATATAAACTCAAGATATACACAAATGGACACAAACTGATCCAACCCTTCTTTTTATATTAAAAAACTAAAATCGTGTAGTCATGCATACGTACACATCATTTGTGTTGTGAATCCCATTACAAGAGTTTGTAGAATACTAAGCCCCGTACACCGACAAGGTACCATTTTCCAAATACAAACTACCTAGATGGATTTTGACACATTAGAGTGGCATTTAATTCAGCAAATAACTACAACTAGGGAAAATTACACTGTGACCCCCCTGATGTTCATGCTTATTACACCTACCCCTTGAAATTTCTGAAATTACACATACTCTTTTCAGTCATTTTTATTTGTCAAAAAATAATTAAACTTCGGGCTTGTCTAAAGACGAAGTAATAATAAAGGGGATTTTCCACGTTTTTGCATGCTATAAGGGTAAAATGATGTACTTAAAACTCACTCTCTATTGGCAAACCTCAGTTTTAAGGATCATTTTACCATTTTAACATGCAAAAAAATTTGAAATACCTTCTATTATATTTTTCTCTTTAGAAAAGCCATGTTTTCAATAATTTTTTATCAAACAAACATGACTAGCAGGAGGTCAAAGTGTAATTTCAGAAACCTCATGTTTACTTGTTTTTATCAAATAAACATGGCTAGCATAGGATCAAAGTGTAATTTTTGAAACCTCGGCGGGGAACGTGTAATAAGTTGCATAAGCATAAACGGGTGTAAAAATGTAATTGTCCCTTATAACTAGTATATTCACACAATTCACCAACAGGAAACTATTGCCAAACATTCAATGCAGTAAAAAAAAAAAAGACAACTACGTAAGAGGAAAGCAGATTACCTCTTGGGTATCTCTGCTATTAGTTACAGGTTTGTTTTCATTGTTCTCCAAGATAATATGTCGAAAGCTCGTATTTGGCACATCCTTTATTATGTGCCACTTGACGGGGAAGCTGCCGGTCCATTTATCTTGCTGCCAGAAATCCATGTCCTTTTGGAAGTCAACAGGGCCAATCATCTCAGAAACACCACAGAACTGCCCACTTGCATTAACCTGCACATGAATCAACTGGTGCTAAGAATAGAATCATAATAATAGCATTCAAGTGAAGTGATATGCCGAGAAAGTTAAAAAATAAAAGCAGCTCACTCACTGAGAAGAAGAGAAAGATGGGGCAATTTATTGGCTTTCCTACAGAAATTTTTTGGGCATCCTCATATGCATTGCCTAGCTTCTTGTTTCCGTTGGGCGTGCTTGACCAAACATTATACTTGATGCTCTTATGCACGTCATCCTCACTATAAGATTTAATGACAAAAAACTTGGCATTTGGGTAATTAACAGGGAAGTCATCCCTGTTATACTGGTCAGCATTGATTACAATGTTCCGTTGTGCATTGCTAGAACCTACTTTGCTTGCATATGCTCCATTAGCAAGTGCTGATGTCCACTGGCCTTTTGACCTGCTTGTCCTCGGGCCCTTATTTTGCTCACCCAATACATCTGTGCCTCCAGTGGCATTGTTGGCAACCCCGTTAAGTTGCGACCTTGGCCTAAACCTATCCTGTGTAGCCCATCCACGAACGGTGGATCCAAAATGTGTGAAACCATCATTGGATGACACAGTAACTTTTAACGGATTCTGAACAGAAGGAACTCTCCCATGTGAGAACTGATTTGCTGTTTGCGCCAAACCAGAAGAATTCCTGACCTGTCCCATTTCAGTAAAAGAGCGCAAAACTAATTAGAGTAAAGCAAAAATTAAAGAGTTTCACCAAAGGTGATCCTTCTTAAATGTGGTATGACTCTGAGAAAAAAAACGTACAGAAAAATTTGAAAACAGTATATAATCTTAAATTACTAATCTTACATTTACGAGTGACGCATGGGAAGGCTGGGAAGTTTCTGATGTTAGATTCCGTGAAGCAGACCTCTCAGATGACAATGGAGGTGTATACTTTACGCCCCCTGTATTAATATGTGCACTACTAGCCATTGATGCACCAGTGCTGAACAAGGACGGGTCCAGAGTGCTGTTTGGGTTAGCATCTGTACCCGGTTGAACAACAACCGGGATATAAGCAGGCGGCTGATAGGGGGGGCTGCTGAAATACTGTTGGGCTCCTGCATATGGGCCATCAATCCCAATGGCAGCACCCGGTATGTAAGGATTGTAAGGGTTGTACGGAGATTGTGTATATCCATAGCTAGGTGTATAATATGTATACGGCAAACTTTCAGTTTGCAAACCCTGCAACAGAATCGAGCGGCAACATTACAAAATGATTTGTGATAATAAAATACATGACAATCTTATCAGCAAAACCAGAAATCTGAGCTCACCGAGTAATGGACATCTTGACCATCTAACCCAAGAAAACGACTGTGATCATCCCATTCACTGGGCGATTCAAATCCTGCACATATAAAGGACATGTAATAGGCAATTGAGAAACCCTAGAATGTCTTATTTCCAACATAAATAAACTAAATTTGAAGGGGTATGAGTTAGAGACTTTACCTGTAGAGTAATAACCATAATAGTTGGCGGTAGGATAGTACACACCCTGGTCAACAATAAACTCCGGTGCCATTTCATTACTCATATAACCAATCTCTTCAAGCTGTGGTAGATACGTTGGGTTTGGGTTGGAACCAGTGCCAGGTATCTGAAAGCCAAAGGGCATAAAAAAAACTCACTACAAGATGGAACTGATCATACACCAGATAAACCAGTTCAAAGTACAATGCCATCCGCACGGCATAGAGAATGCAAGAAATGTCAACATAGTATGGATTACTAGAAAATGGTTGAATTAGGAGGGCCTCATTTGTACATTTTTCAATTAACTGGACAATAGTCACAAACTCACAATACATTCAGATTTCGTAAGTTTGGAAAAAACACAAATAACCCATGAATAATGGCCTAATACAAGGCATTTGTTCAGTCCAAGCCTACTAAAATTCCTAGTAGCCACTTGTATTTCAAATTTTTTACAAAATTATAACTGAATACTAGAACACAACATTAAAATACCATGTATGTTTCTGTAGCTCTATGTTCAGCACCAGTATACATCTCCATAACAGCACTGCTGCCCCTGTGGAAGAATTGCAAAGTGTGAGTAAGCTGTATGCCTCTAAGAATGACCTATGTCAACTAAATTTTTTTCGGAAGTATTTTCTAACCCATAATATTCAGAGGCCGTGGTATTCAAAAAACACATGATATAGTAAGATCCAGTAAGACAACACTTCCACAAAACCAGGAAGTATGAGAACAACCAAATATGAAACCAACATGAGAATTTACCTTTAAAACCTAACATCTAGATTCCTTTTGAAAAAATAAAACCGATCCAACGAAATCACATTCAACAAATGCTATACACAAATGACACTAATAATAGTATGGAACACTGTTTTAAAACTCATCCGAGTCGGGCCGAGTCAACTCAACTCCGACAAATTTCAAGTCAGGTTATTTGGCCAAGTTGGACCGAGTTGGGATAAAACTCGGCCACTACTGACCATAGTCACCAAGTTCTCCTGTTCTTTTATAAAAAAATGCAATTAAAACATGAATTATTCCTCAACTGATTAATAGCTGTCTTAAACCCCAAACATAATACATTACCAAATTCAATGTTTTTTTATTCATTTTTAAAAAAAAAATCACGTTTAAAATGCTGAATTTGGTTACACATCGTCTTTTTTCTATCCCACCGTATGTACCCCTTCTGCGGGGCACGCACAACTCCTTGTGCACAAAATCCATATTACGGATTTATATTGACTTGTTTACATGTAATGTTATATGCAAGCGAGTCATGTAACTTAGGTGCTTATTTCATGGATTTTGCCAACTATAACTATATATAGGCCCCAACTAATAGTATAATACTAAAATGAAAGTCTCTCTCCCATGTTGTGACATGTGGACCTCTTTTGAAGAGCCAGAATCTTTCTACCGTGTGTGAGCGCGACTCTCTCTAATAAATACTATTAAAAGCCTACTATAAAGATGATAAATACCCATCCAATGGCATTTAATAGTCATTTGATGTTCATTAGAAAGATCATTAGAACTATCAATCTCTCTCTAACAAGTGAAATCATAACCCGAGGAGTGACTCACACTCACTTCAGATTGCACACTTCTTCGGACGACTGTGATGTTGTCTATGCCAAGTGGTGTGCATCAAGTTCATCCAGATATTGCTCGGGTTTCTTACTAGTAGTATAATATTAAAATAGAAGCCTCTCTTCTATATTGTGACACCTGGAACTCTTTTGAAGAGCCATAATCCTTCTCCTATGTGTGAACTTGGCTTTGTCTCATAAATCCTATTAAAATTCTATTGTAAAGATGATAAATACACATTCAATGGCATTTAATGGTTATATGATATCAATTAAAAAATTCATTAATACTCTCTAACAAGTAAACCACACCCTGACGAGTGAATCACACTCACTCCAGATTTGACACTTCTTCGAACAACTGTGACGCCGTATGTGCCAAGTGGTGTGCATCAAATTCATCTAGGCATTGCCCGGGGTTTTTACTAGTTCTAATATAATGATGCATCTTTGTGCTCAAATCCTTTCATTGTATTTCATTATTCAGAGACAATCATCTATCCTCAGCTTTGTTTGTCTCGATTATCATAGATCTCATCATTAAGTTTTAACTATTCTCATTCACCATAAATGGACTTGTTGTCTTATGAATGTCATGTTCTGAATGTTTTATTTGAGTAAATATAGGGTAAAAACTAAAAAGTTGACTCAAAGGTCCCGAGAACTTGCCTTTTTTTTCAAATTTCACCCTCACCGATTAAATCCCGAACCCGATTTTTTCCCCGATTTTCCTCCATTTTTTTCCAAATTTTTCGATTTTCAACGAATTTTCCCGAGTTTAACCCTCGCTGACTTATTACCGAACCCGAACTTGATGACTATGCTTCGAACCTAGTTTACTTGACTCGGATGGCTTTCCATCGAGTCCGAGATTTGTTTTTGCACAGTGATTATGAAATATTGCCCCGAGAATTCGAAGAAAAAAAAATTTGAGAGTAATGTATGGCATTGTAGATTCCCTACTTAGCCAGCACATAATGTTAAATGTAATAAACATCATCTTGTCTTATATTATTTTCTCTCATTCAAACGCTTGATAACAGCCATAATTGATCCTTGTCCCAACTATTTTAATTCGCCTAATGGATCCTTCACAATTTACCTTACTCATAGAAATTTAGTTATCTGAAATTCCTGGAAGTAACTTTGTGCATCACCTTGACTCCTATATATAGGTAGCATAATATTTTCCCTCTGATCTTTCTAAAATTTATTTCTCCTTACCATTGTTGTCATGTGCAACCCATATATGTTCATATAAGGTCCAAGACCATGGAAATGATTGTGTGGGTATCGCACTAGCGGGCATCACAATGATAGAAAAGTATGGATTGTGTGACCAAATAATTCATGGTGTGGTTCCAGACTTCCAACGACTATATTTCTCCTTTTTTTTGGCCCAAACCCCCTCTCATTCATATCTCCTCGATCTTGTCCATGGCTTCTGAGGGTGTTGGTACCTCTTCTGGTGGTGTTGGTGGTGAGACCTTCTCCAAATTTCGAGGTCAAACAATCCATGATGGATGTACGAACTCTGTAGGAGTCCGACGAATAAAAACATAGTTTGTCATTTGTGTGGTGGCAATGGCAGCAAGAGCAGGTTAGCACAGCACAAGCAACAATTGGCGCATCCGCCCGAACGTAATGCAAGAGCATGTCCTGAGGCAAGTAAAGGAATCCAAAAAAGATTTTGTAGTACAGACAGATGATTGTCAGAGGGCTTATCAGCATTTGCCTTCACCACAGTAGCAGGTACACCTACATCTACACATCTAGAGATTAGTGGGAGGATCTGCCAAATACCAATTAGGATAAATATGTTGACTCTTCAACAGTAGGGTCGCCTCAACCTTCGCCACAAAAGCAACCCAAGCCAAAAGGGAAGGAGCAGAAGACTTGTTCTCAGAGACATAAATAGATGATAAGTTTTTTATGATTGTAACTTTTTCCACGTATCTTTTTCCAATTAATGCAGTGTATTATTTTATAAAATATGAAGTAGTTGAACTTATGATTTATGAATGTAACGACTAATCTTAGTAGTTTTGATTATTATTTAAAATTGATTAGCAGTTCTTCAGAACTTTCTATTTATATTACTTTTTACAATTAAAAAACAAGATAAAAGGTTGTGCGATCGCGCAATTGCATATTGGATTGCAAACCATGATAGTACAGTTGTTGTTGAATACACTAGCTAAAAAATTAACTCAATTCCTAAGAATTTTCAATCTTCAAAAGTTCGAATAATATCCCATAGGGCCTAATACATTAGGTTTTTTCATACTTTTCAAAGCCACCATCACCTAAGTTATTTTGATTGGGTGTTGGCAAACATGTGTACTCGTCGATTATAGTTCTTTCGGACAAACATCTATAGTAGAACTTCCCTTCATTAATAAAAAAAGCATTTTGATCACTCTTTAACCTCACTATCCTTAATCTAAAGTATTTTCCTCTTGATGCACCAAAACTAATCCACCTCTCTAAATTTTCTTCCCCTCAACTTAGCTAATTGCATATTTCTTTTTCTCTAGAGACTAGCATATTTTATAAGTCATCAAAAGACACCAATTCAGCCTTCCTAACTAGTTTGTTTGCATCCTTATTGGTTTTATATTCCTTTCCAAGCCTTGGTGCTATTATTCTTTTAAATTCCCTAAATCTAGACCACTTTTCCTTGATTGTACTTTGTCCTCTTTCTACCACTAGGTTTCTTTATTCATACCAAGCTTACCTATAGATTCTCCAAGGCTCCCTTTGTCTGAGTAAAAGTGATTCGAGGAACAAGTGAGACATTATCTTTATACTTATAAAACATACTATACTAACATAAATACATTACTCGTTTGCTTTGAAGTGAAATTTGACACAAATCAAAGAAAGAGTGTGTTCGCAAGGGCATATCACAGAAGAAGTGAAAAGATGTGCATCCCCTGGTACTACATTTCCATCACATGAACGCCCTATACTTTGTTCGCACAGCAAAAGGCATGAAAGAGCAATATTAAGAGCCCAAATACTGAAAGGAGAAGGCGGTAACCAAAAAGAGTCTCATTTTGAAGTTTAAGTGCCAACTTCTGAAGCACGGACACCCCGCGGAGGGCATCGTGTCAGTGTCGGACACAGACACGGCCCGGACACGTGTCCGACACAGCATAGGAGTGTCCGAATTTTTTTTAACCCAAACCCGAATCGAACAAGACCAAGACACCGCTCGACACATTCCGGACACGGCCGGCTGCGAGTTCGTCACCTAATTGTGTCCCGAGTGTCACGAATCAACCAATTTGGATGCGACGAACGGTTATGATCCACCCAACTATTTTGGGTTAAAATCCCCCGACCCCCACGCGAGACCCCACTCCTCTCATCTCGCGATCTCTACGAGCGAGTCCCCATCGACGCCTTCGACCGAGTCCCCATCGACGTCGTCGCGCCACGGCGCCAGGCAAGTCGTCTCTCTCTCTCTCTCTCTCTCTCTCTCTCTCTCTCTCTCTCTCTCTCTCTCTCTCTCTCTCTCAATTTAGGGTTCCTCTTCCTCTCTCTTTCTCTTTCTCTCTCTCTTTCTATCGATCATCTTCCTCCTCTCTCTTCCCAATCGTCTGCATCTCAAATCACAGGCATCAATTGCACCCACACCTGATCGGTGCATCACACTTACCCCCAACCGGTAGGCAAAGGGACGGCAACGATTGGTTGAGTGCGATGCACCGCTCTCTGTCGTCACTTTGCCTGCCGGTGGAGCTGAGTGTGATGCACTGGTTGTATGAGTTGGAGATGATGGGGCAGAGAATTTGGGTCTCTCTCTCTCTCTCTCTCTCTCTCTCTCTCTCTCTCTCTCTCTCTCTCTCTCTCTCTCTCTCTCTCTCTCTGATGATTGCAATCAATATTTTGAATTTTTTTTGTGGTTTTTGTTTTTGAATGCATAAACATGAATCAGTCATTTGATTGATTCATATTTATACATTCAAAAACAAAAAACTATGGAATTTTTTTTTCATAGAAGCAGTGAATTTTTTAAGAAAACAGTGAATAAAAACAAATTTATTTGAATAAAAACAATGAATAAAATTTGTTATATATATATATATATATATATATATATATATATATATATATATATATATATATATATTGCCATGTCTTAGTCGTGTCGTGTCCTGCTTTTTTGAGAAAATACTGTGTCGATGTGTCCGTGTCATGTCACAGTGTTTGTGTCCGTGCATCATAGGTGCTAACAAGACAGGTAGAGCGACAACACCCCGAAGGACTACTAGAGCCTTTACCCATTCACAGAGACCTTGGAAAAACATCACAATCGATCATAGCATTAGCCACACGCAAGAGGTTTGTCTCTATCATGGTGGTTGTAGACCGATTCTCAAAGTATGCTACTTTCATTGCGGAATCTACAACTTGCATCGCAGAAGTCTAGTTTTGTGGATCTTTTTCGAAATTTTGCATACCCCAACTTTTGTGGAATTTTAAAGTTGATCTTTTAGGTAAAAGAAATTCCTCAAGTATTAATTAGACTTTACACCATGGGATACACGACAAATCAAATGAAGATTTTGTTGTGGAAGCCTAAAATACTTACCAAAACATAACTTACTAAAAATTTACCCCTAAATAAATGAAGTCCAATAACGTCTCTAGCGATCATCTTGATAAAATTTTCTATTTGATCACACATTATATTTAATGTGGTAAATTCTCCATAATATATATTAAGAAAACAACATAAAAGCTAATTTCTTTCAAGAAACCTAAAACTTAATTCCATGTATGTTAAACTAGTTCCCAAAGAAACCACCAAATACATGTCGAGCTGAACGGTCCATCAATCCACAACACAAGTTAGAACACCAGCCAAGTAAAAACATGGGTCAACTTTTATAGGAT
This sequence comes from Chamaelirium japonicum, assembly GCA_947650365.1. NCBI lineage: Eukaryota > Viridiplantae > Streptophyta > Magnoliopsida > Liliales > Melanthiaceae > Chamaelirium > Chamaelirium japonicum. Next base: position 86,268,104 of record OX393551.1, on the reverse strand, counting down.
ACAACCTCTCGACTAAGTCAAAGAATAAACTTTAACATGAATAAACACCTCAATTCCAAACATTTCAGGGCAGGAATATTTGTATATCATTAAAGTGAGAACCCCAAAAATTTATTGCAAAATGCAAAGTAACAAAAAGTATACAATCACAATAATCTCGCAGATCCCCTCACCAGTAATTAAATATATAGACAAATTTCATATATAAATTCGACTTAAACAAGCAACCTGGCCCCATACAGAAAACTAACAGCAGATTAACAGAAATTATTTTATTTGTAGAGGAATTCTCACCAAAAAAGAGATACCAAACAGAAAACAACAACAAGTCCCCAATTCAATCAACAGAAAGAACCACGCCAAAGTCAAATATTTAAACGGAAATCGAACGAAAACCCGTCTCAAATCAATTTTCCAATCCAAGAATAAACCCTAAAAATTCATAAAATCCTCGAAAAAGAACCAACCCCTTGTAGACAACCAGCATGATGAATCAAATGTCAGGTTTTTATGGATGGCAGAAAACATGAAGGCATCTAGAGAGAGAAGACTTGCCAGAAACGGGAAAAAAAAAGCGCGAACTCAGGCCATGCATGAATCACCAAGTCCCGACGGGAGGGGGAGGGAAAGATGAGATTTTTCCAATCTGGAAGCGATTCCCTGCACCATACTCCCTTCAATTTCGGTGCAGAAGCACCCCAAAAACCCAAACCCTAGAAGAAAAAAAAATTTGTATGGATTTGACGAGGAACAAAAGGGTAAAGAGGGCCGCCGAGCCTCGTCGAAAGTCTATTTGTAAAGAGGGTCGAGAAGAGAGAGATTCTTAGGCCTCTTCAGTTACCAAACATACCCCCGCCAAACCCATTAAATAGCGAGAGTACCCCTTCCCACCGCCATAATTCAAAATTACCTGGCTCATGGCATGCAGGTAGTTGTTGAGTATGGTGAAAATTTTGACTCTCGAGAAGGGTGAATTTCAGAAGGGTGAATTTGTACCATAATAGTAGTGGACCAGTGGTGGTCTTTTTGAATTTAGCTATTATTTTATTTTTAAAAAAAATTCATACGTTTACCCTTAGGTGAAACTTTATTTGCACAGATTTATATGTCAAACTGTATAAATTTAGTATAGCGTGCTTCTATTTGCACAGTCACGGCCCCATTAGCTAAACCATTCTAATATGTTTGCCCATGTACGTGTTTTCGAAGACACGTGCCAAAAGCACAACAACCAAACAACCCCTTGGTAATGGGACAGAGGTGCGATCTGTGGCATTAGACCGGAATGCGACAGGATATGCACTCTAATTTAATTCACCACTGATCTAGCTTCCAATTTCTCAAATGCTCGAGATATATAGGATCGAGTCAGGGCTATGAATGGAGTTGTTAGTGAAAAATCCCTGAGTTCAAATGCATATATAATCAAGTTCGAACACCTCAAATTCCTTCTAAACCTACAAACTACACTAGTAGATAAACGGGAAGATATTAGCTCTGCTCACTTGCCTCTCAATGTGTATCATCATTCAGAATAAGAGAAATGCTGGCGTACTAAGGGACCAAACATACAAGGCCCTAAAGAATTAAAGACGACAAGTAAAAGCACACAGCAATTTTAATGAGGAAATCCTTCGCCGAAAAAACCTCGTCGGCAAGCCGAGAATGGTGAGAGCAATTCACTAAAACTATGTGGGTATTTTCTTGCTCAAGTTGGTAGGCACAATCTAAAAAACCAAAGTGATAAAATATCGAGTTTAAGTAAAAAAGACCCTTAGCAACTCAAAGAGGGAAAAAAAAAACCACAGGGCAAGGGGAGAAATTTACTATCAAACACATAAGTTGTTACAATCACTCACCCAAACCCGCATACACCCAGAAAGAGCCAACCTCTCAAATTTCAACCTTTGAAATCTCTTTCTCTCAGCTAGTAGACTCAAAAGGAAAAGCAGCAACGCTTTTGCTTCCAGAATCTGGATCCCCACCTTTGAAGTGTAGGCCTCCTTTTTATAGGCGCTGGGAATGACAGTTGTTGTGTTCCACGTGGGACGAAATTGATGGTGTGCTCCGGTAACACTCACGCCCGTTTTGTGTGGGGGGGTAACGTGGTGCCCTGTGATTGCCTACACGTCATGTGATGGGTGGTAGTTATTGCTAGAGATTCGCATCGATCTGTCAGGCGGCTGCGTATCATGGGATGTGAACTATCACACCACAAATGCTGCCTAGGCAAGAAGATCTCAAGGCGATTATCCTCGTGTTGTAACTGCATGTCATCGAGCGTGGTATCCGGATGAGATTCATGGACCGTCCTCAAGCGAGATTCTCTGATCATTCCTTAACGCGAATACTAGAGCTGGTATGGTGCGGGAATCATAGAATACTCATAACCCTCCTTTGCTCTGCTGAACTGGCCGGTTGGTCGATCAGTTCCACTATTGGCTGACCGATCAGTTAATTGGTTCCTCTACTAGTCGACCGATCGGTTGTCTGGTCTCTCTGCTACTAGTCGACCCATGGGCTGACTAGTTAATCAGTTGGTTGATGCCTTGCCTTCTTCTCAGTTCCCGAACTTTGCACCCATCTTGGTCCTGGTCGACACATCATCACCCATGCATGGGCCAATCGGTCGGTCGGTTGATACTCCGTCTGTCCAACCGGTCAGTTTACTGATCGACCAATCATCAGTACCCTATCTTGCACCGGCTAGTTTGTTGAAAAATCGCCCTTGTTGTTGACTGGTTGGTAGAGAATGTGTCGACCGATCGATCGGCAAGTACTGGCCACCAGGTTGGTCGGTCCTTTGCTCCATACATCTGCTTTCTGTTAGCCTATTCTGCTATACAAATTCTGGTACACACAATACCCCCTCCCGGTCGTTCGGTAATCAGCATCTGACCGGTCGGGATAGGAACCTTGTCTCAATTTGCACAATATTTGTTGTCAATCATTTGGTTGATTTCTCATCTCGATTTCTGTGCTAAAACAGGGGATGAATCTTCTCCATTTGCATCACGTGGCAACTTATCGATCATGCCACCGATTTTCAAATTGGCACCCATCATTGCGATCGAAAAATCGCTCCTTGGGGCTTTAGAAAAATCTCATTGTTCCTCATTTCTTTCCTCCGGCTTCAGAGTCTAGCTTAGCCCCTGAGCTTCTGCTTTGGATTGGTTGATCGGTATTTTCCTCTTCCTCTCATTGTTTCATTTCTCTGGTTGGTCTGTAAGGAAATGGCCTTTGAGTAGTTTTTGATCATCGAGAAATTATCGATCGCTAACGAGATTCAATCAGTCTTCGGCATCCCGGATGACACTTGCATCTCTGCAGCAACCGGTCCTCTATTGGGGTTTTATGCCTTCAAAACAATAGTCTATGATTTCCTTTTGAAACTAATTAATGGATATGGCTTTATTATTAATTAATGAGATGAATGATTTAGTAGGATGCCCATGAGTGATAGAAGTAGTGACTAATCTATACGAATGAGATTCATATAAAGAGAGATATGAGTCATGAGTACTCATTATTCTAAACTCATCAGAGCTATAAATGAGATTGGATACCTCATTAGGTAAGCTATAGTGGCATTGACTTTTGGATGGATGGTGGATCTCTAACCATTGGAATGTATGATTCCAAGTTAATGTTATTAGTGCATGAGATGCATTGATGGATCTTGAGTAAACCCAATGACATCTTTGCACAATCATAGTCATTTGGGTTCTCATAACTTACATAAGTCGATTTGCTCAAAATCCTAAGAGACTAGTGAACCCTAGGACTTAGCTCAGTTACTTTAACTTATTAATCAATGAGATCGCCAAGACCAATACCTTGATATATTGGGTACATGACTGAGCTGGAGTTACAAGGAACCCTAGATCTCTAGACGAAATCCACGCCCTAGTCGTGGATGTTTGAATATATCCCCATTAGTTAATCTCGAGATTAATCATCGAGTAATTTGAGCAGTCATCATCAGTGAAGAGTTCACTGGTGTGAAAGATGATCAGATAAGGAGATCTTGAATAATAAAAAATAAGGTATAGCACCAATTTGTTGGATAGTTCGCTTTAAGTGAACCAATAGTACCTATGAATATTATGACGACCAAGATCCAATAGGCCAATGCCAAAAGCCAAGACTCCTGAGGCTGTGATGGTGATAAGGTGAGGTGAGGTGTCCAAGGCCACGAGTTAGTCCCTCATTACCTGGAGAGAAGGAGATCTTAAGGTATTTATATAATTTCCTCTCCCAAACATAGAAGACGTGTTTTAAAACCGTGCGACGCCTTCCTTGTACAAAGTGGATAATATCTTGTGTGTTTGGGGCGGCTAATATTACAAAATGATATCAGAGCCGGTTCTTGTCGTGATGGGGGGAGTCTAACCCTACATGCAGTATAGCCCGTAAGGGGGGTGGATTGTGACGACTAAGATCTAATAGGTCAAGAGCCAAGACTCCTGAGGCTGTGATGCCAAGATGAACGAGGTAAGGTGAGGTGAGGTAAGGTAAAATATCGAAGGCCACGAGTTAGCCTTATATCACATGGAGAGAAGAAGATCTTGAGCTATTTATATAATTTTTCCTCCCAAAGATAGAATGCGCGTTTTAAAATCATGTGCCACTACGGATTTCGTAAGAAATCCGTAGTTAAGCGTGCTCGGACGAGAGTTGGATTAGGATGGGTGACCCCCCTAGGAAGTTCTCGTGCGGGTATGGACAAAGTGGATAATATCTTATATGTTTGGGGGGGATATTAGGGGTGGCAATGGGTCGGGTTGAGTTATAGGTACAAGGGCAAAATACCCAACCCGAACCTATCCCATGTAATAAACGGGTCAAAAGCTTAAACCCAAAACCAACCCGCCTAATAAACAGGTTGACCCGACCCGACCCGTTTAATAAATGGGTAGGGTGGCTCAATAGAACCCATATAAAACACTTGTCTTTGATAGGGTTTTTTGGGTCGGGTTGGATCGGTTCGGGTTGGGTCCGGTTGACACGACCCATTTGGTAAACGGGTCAAGTCGGATCAATCGGGTTATAAGTGCAAACCCAAACCCGACCCGTTTAATAAATGTTTTATGACCCGAACCCGTTTAGATCAAACCCAAACCCACTAACTTCGGATAGGGTTGGCGGGTCGGGTAAAGGATTGCCACCCCTAGATATGAAGAGGTGGAGGGGTAATATTGTAATTTATAAGACTAGGGATTGTCTTCGTAATCCGGAATGCAATCATCACAATTTGGGGTTCTCACACCACTGCTTGGGGATTTCTCTTGACTTCCTTTGCGGCTTCAATCTTGTACAAACACTCAACATTCTCCATCACGTTACTTCTTCGAAAAACGTGGAAAGGGTATGCAATCCCTATACGCAACAATTAGGTGAAAACCTTCCGGGCCTGGGATTTCTAGCTCCAATCGGATTCCTGTCTAACTAGATCGGTATCCAAACGAGAAGTTCATCAACCAATCCTAATCTGATTAACCCACGTAGACACCCAATGTGCGACATGGGCTGCACTCTAGTTGTCCCAAACTTACTATACTCCCTTTTGTAAACCATGCTCTCCACTTTAGCCCACTAATCATTGACCCCTATGATTCTAGTACCATGACTCAAATCGGGTAGTAGGGAGCACCATCAAACCTTATCGGTCACTTGACTCAGTTCGATGACTTGTTGACTACACGACCGCACACCTTCGGTGCTATCCTAGAACCTAGTCTGTCATTAGTCAAACTAACGATTACTAGGCATGGGGTTAATGTGTTGACGGTCTGACTCATCAGAATACACTCATCCATATCTGGAAATTGGATGACCTATAAGAGTGGCATTTCACTGCTTGGTGCATTAAAGGCTCAAAGCACCACACAACTAGTTAGCCCCAGTAGTCATTATTCCTCAGGATTAAGGATCGATTACCTAAAGTGTTAAGGCATTTAATGCATCAGTGTCTGAACCACTGATTGTGCATCGTCCTGGTTCCCGTTCAACACGTGCATCGTGCCTGGCAAGACGAATTGGGATATGACCTCCCTGTTGTGAAAACTTTACCACATTCCTCTGTCTTGCCAACAACTTATTCTCGGTGAAAGCGACCAACATCACCAAAGTTATGAACTAACCCTAGGTCTACATAGGACTGGTCCACTGGATCTCCTAAATATGGAATCTACCATGCATACACATCAGTGGTCTATTGTGTTCCCTAGGGTCCTTATTACATGTGCATGATGTTGGGGTTTCTCTATGAGATCAACCCTGATCTTCGACAAAGATCATTGCCATGGATGAAGAACGTACATTCGTGAGAAGATAAGAGAGATCTTTCGCAATACTGAGTGAAGATCTTCCACACGCTGCCGTCTTTTGTGGATTCGATAGATCCTCCTGAATTCCTATGAATTCACAATGACGGCTCTAATGACGTTTGTATTGAGACTTCACCCATGCACGTCTATTTATAATATATGTGTCCAACCGGTAGACGCAACCCATTAGGGGAAGAACATTCCCCAGGCCCAGCCGATAAAACTCTATTGGCAGCGCCTCTACTTCATCTGGGGCCTTAGAGCATCTCCAACTGCCTCCGATGAGAACTCTAGAGAAAGGACGTGGCTCTCCAAGCGAATTGATGGCATTCCAACTGGTTCCATTCGGTGCTCTAAAGATCGACGTGGTGTTCCACATGGATCATGTTTGCTTGGGGCCTCTGAACGACTCCACATACAACAGAGATCCTTCGGAGCCTCCGAACGAATTAATTAATATATTTTTTGACAAAAAAAACATTCATCTTTTTACAAATAATTTATTACATGTCCAACGATGCATGCACTTTCCATCGGTTTTTTTTACCCGTTTGATGTAAATTTGGAGGGTTTGGATAAGTTACAAATATGGGAAAGGTTGGGTGTAAAATGGCTAGGATATACTAGTTCAGAGGCCGTTGGAGGGGACCTTATCTCAATTAGGATATTTCGATAAGGTGGCTGCTAACATAGGACCCACAATACTTAGGAGGTTCTCCTAGTTCGGAGGATACCCTTAGAGGGGAAATTTTCAGCAGATCCCACTTACCATACAACTACAGGGCAAGGCCCACTATGATTCCAGAGACATGGGGTAGTAGGTCTCTGCACATTGGGGTAGCGGCCCCCAGCACTCAGAGCTTGCTGAATGGATCTGGGTTCAATGGTGTTGGAAATTAATCCATGGTAGAGGCTCGCAGCGGAAACGATTTTGCGGTCGAAAGACCGTTCATGGTGCACGTTACACTATTTAAACTTTCATAGAAACTAATCTACATATGTATGCATGTGTATGCACGAGAATCGAAAACCCCTAACGGCAATCTAGCGTAATGATTAACTAGCATGCATGCAAATCATAATGCTCGCTAGATCTACATGTTAGATTACACATACCTTTCGTACGGATCTTTTAACCGCGGAGAATTGTCTTCTTTGTCGATGGAGACGGAAGATCGTTCACGAAGATGCCGATGGTACGATTGGAGATGTTGCCTTCTTGTTCACCCGATCTCACACGATGCACGGAACGTCGCTCTCGGATCTCTGAATGCCTCCGAAGAGCGACCCCTCTCCTTCTTTAGAACTCCATGCGAGGAAGACGAAGTTGCAAGCGGGAAATCGGAGAGAGATTAGGGAGAGAACTAGAGAGATGAGAGGGGAGGGGGGGTTCGGTTTTTTCAACAATAGGGTCGGCCCCCTATAGCCCTTTATATAGGGCCGGCCAACCCCCTTGGATAAGGATCCAAGGGGATAAAGACCTCCCACAATTATCTCTCCATTATCTCCTTTTTATCTCTACTTGTATTTATCCGTTTTCCCACTTTTTAGGGCTCGACTTTATCCGTTTTATCGCCCTATCCCTATCTATATGGCCGGCCCTATAGATGAGGGATTCTTATCCCTACATCATAGGGCCGGCCCTAGCAAGGTGTCCCACCACTAGGGTCGGCCAACAGTGAGGTCCGGCAGAGTGAGGTTTTACCAAAACGTCCCGACGCCTCATTTTGACTATTTCTAGCGTGTGATACCTAGCGTCCATTACTTAAGTGATTTCTACTAGTTACTTACTATTAACTGAGGCTACCGAAGGGTGCCTCTAGCAAAGTCAACTAGTCAACTCGCAACATACCCCGGTGCTTCGCACCTATGCAGCGAAGTTCACTTATGGCTAGGGATTACTACATGCGACTCTGCACTAGTCTCGGGCACAACCCTTAGTACTCGTATGTAGTTACGCATCTACCGTGCTCTAGTGCCAAGCACACACGGAGCGTATACTTCTTTCTTCCTCTTAGTGCTTATGGTGTTCCGAGGAGATGGTTCAAGAACCGTACATAATGTTGATAAGGTGGAACCATCAGGGACCGGGGTTCATGGCTTCCAACTTAAGCTCGATCGACACACTACCCGAGTGCACCATCGATCCTCTGAGCTCGAGTTAACCTGCGTAGCCACCCAGAGTGCGATGCAGGCTGCACTCCAATTCACCCAGACTTACTATGTTCTCCATCATACCCCTGCTCTCCGCTTAGTAGTAATAAACTCGTTGTCCCTCCACTTGATGCCATGATTCACTTCGAGCAGTAGAGACTACCGTCAGACTCGAATGATCATATGACTTGGTTCCTTCCAGGTTGACCTATACATCGTACCTCTGATTACCCCGTCGAGTAATCGAACCCGGTCAACAGTCAAACTGGTGACCACCAGGCCTGGGTTTTGTACAATTTAAGTCACACCAAGGAACGCACCTCCCTTCGGGGTTATGGATGGCCTGCAGGAGTGACACGCTAATGCAACACCAGCCGGATAACCCAGTACACCGTGGTTTTGGATCACTGCATACGGATCCTTACACATTGGTGCGCCAAAGCACCACGCAACTGGTTAGTCCATCAGACGTGGTTCCTCAGGGTTTAGGACCGTTTTACCATAAGCAGAAACACGGCTTAGTGTACCAGTGTCTGCTCACTGATCTGTATACCGTGTTAGTTCCGTTCAGCCACAGACACTGTGCCTGGTGATGACCATGGTGAAGACATCCCATGAATTGTCATCGCCAACAGCTTAACATGATGAGGCGACCAACCTGATCATAGCTGCGAACTGATTTAGATTATATGGGACCAATCCACTCAATCTTCAACTCAGCGGACTACCATATAACCATGGCTCTCTGTTCTTAAAAGAACACATAACTATATTACGTATCTATATGCATCTCATATAATAATAATAACTATCAATCTTTATTATACCAAAACATAAAGTTTTACAAGCTTAGAACACATCAATCCTAACAATCTCCCACTTGGTCTAGCGTAGCAAAACGGTTTTGACTCCCATCGCGTCCACATGTCGCTCGAATGCCTTGGTAGGTATTGTCTTTGTGAAAGGATCAGCAACATTATCTGTAGATGCAATCTGTGTCACCGCTACTCGCCCTTGCTTTTGAAACTGTCGAATCAAGTGGAACTTGCGCTTGATGTGCTTCCCCTTTTGGTGATGTCTTGGCTCCTTTGCTTGTGCTACCGCCCCACTATTGTCGCAGTAAAGCACAATAGGTAACTGGGCCTCTGGTACACACCTCAAATCCGTAAGGAATTTCTTGAGCCATACCGCCTCTTTGGCTGCCTCGCACGCTGCAACGTACTCAGCCTCTGTGGTAGAGTCTGCGATGCATTTCTGCTTCACACTCTGCCAACTAACCGCTGCTCCTCCTAACATAAACACAAAACCTGATGTCGACTTCCTGGATTCCAAGTCTGACATAAAGTCAGAATCTGTGTATCCAATCGGTGTCAGTTCCTGTGCAGTGTAAACCAACTCATAGTCCCTTATTCTACGAAGGTACTTGAGTATACACTTCACAGCTGTCCAGTGATCTGGACCCGGATTCGACTGAAACCGGCCCATCATGCCAACTGCGAAACAGATATCTGGATTTGTACAATGCATAGCATACATTAGACTACCTAATACCGAAGCATAAGGTATCTTCTGCATTTCTGCTCTCTCCTCAGGTGTCTTAGGACATTGATCCTTAGACAGTTTTATGCCATGCTTAAATGGCACAAAACCCTTCTTGGAGTTTTGCATGTCAAACCTAGCCATAACCTTATCTATATACGCGGCCTGTGACAGCGAGAGAATCCTGTTCTGGCGATCTCGTGTTACTTTGATCCCCAAAACATAACTCGCTTCACCTAGGTCTTTCATATCGAACTGTGTTGACAACCAGACCTTTACCGTTGACAATGTTTCAACATCATTCCCAATGAGTAGAATATCGTCTACGTAAAGTATCAAATATATCACTGTAGTCTTATCACTCCTCTTGTATACACATGGTTCATCCTCGTTTTGAGTAAATCCATATGACTGGATTGCCTGATCAAAACGGATGTTCCAACTTCTAGATGCTTGCTTTAGTCCATAGATGGACTTCTGCAACTTGTAAACTAGATGTTCCTGACCCCCTGACTCAAAACCTGGTGGCTGCATCATATAAATGTCTTCCTCCAAGTTTCCATTGAGGAATGTTGTCTTGACATCCATTTGCCAGATCTCCCAGTTGTAATGGGCTGCAATGGATAGGAGGATCCGAATAGGCTTTATCATAGCTACCAGCGAGAAGGTTTCGTCAAAATCGATTCCTTCTCTCTGGGTATAACCCTTGACAACTAATCTAGCTTTATAAGTCTCAATTGTTCCATCAGATCCTCTCTTCTTTTTATACACCCACTTACACCCAATAGGTTTAATATTGGATGATGGTGTAACAAGAGTCCAGACAGCGTTATGGGACATTGATGCAATTTCTGCCTCCATAGCCTTTTGGCAGTCAGAGCTGTCAGAAGCTCCCACTGCCTCATCGTAGCTCAGTGGGTCATCCTCCTGACCCTCTGGATCAACTAATAATGTTTCTCCATAGTATCTGTCAGGAGCTCTGATGTTTCTCCCACTGCGACGAGGTGGTGGTTGTGTTATAGGATTAATAGATTCTACAGTATCTGGTATATTAGTGTCTGTGATGTCAGCTCCCACTATGCTTTCGGATGCGCTTTCTGATCTAGTACCTAGTAGCTCATCTAAAACTACCTTACTAGTAGGTTTGTGGTCCATAATATAATCTCGTTCTAGGAAATAGGCATTCGTAGAAACGATCACCTTCTTTTTCTCAGGATCATAAAATAGACCACCTTTGGTCTCCTTAGAATACCCTACAAACAAACATACTTTGGACTTCAGTTCCATCTTATCCCTCTTATCCTTCCGCACATGTGCAGGACATCCCCATATTCTGAAATGCTGTAGTTTCGGTTTGTTCCTTGACCACAGTTCTCTAGGGGTCTGAGGTACTGACTTAGACGGAACGTGGTTCAGAATATAAACTGTTGTTTGTAGGGCATATCCCCAAAAGGTCATTGGTAGACTGGCGTAACTCATCATGCTGCGAACCATGTCCAACAAGGTTCGATTCCTTCTCTCGGAAACTCCATTCTGTTGTGGGGTTCCTAGAGCAGTTAACTGGGATGTTATCCCATGCTCCACCAGATACCCTAGGAACTCGTCAGATATGTACTCACCTCCTCGATCAGATCGAAGGGTTTTTATACATTTACCTGTTTGCTTTTCTACTTCAGCTCTGAACTCTTTGAACATGTCAAAGGATTCCGACTTCTGTTGCATCAGGTAAATGTAACCATATCTTGAATAATCATCAGTAAAAGTGATGGAGTACTCATGGCCTCCTATCGCCTTGACGCTCATGGGTCCACACACATCTGAATGGATTAACTCCAATACCTCAGTAGCTCTTACTCCTTTGCCTTTAAAGGCCCTCTTGGTCATCTTGCCTTCCAGGCAGGATTCACAGGTGGGAAGGATCTCCGTAGGATCTGTTTCCAGAAGCCCGGCCTTCACCATCCTATGGATCCTGTCTAAGCCAATATGCCCAAGTCGTAAGTGCCACAGTTGGGTTAAATTCTCCGAAGGTTTCTTACGCTTAGATGAATTAACATTAAATGCTGAAGTTATTATGTTATCTTTTTCAAATTTAGGACTGACAATATAGAGATGATTCTGAACCATTTCTCTTATTATAAAAGTTCCATTCAGTTTAAACGACACACCAGAAGCATCAAAATAAACTGAATAACCTTCATTAACTAAAGAAGAAACAGAAATCAAGTTACGTCTCAAGGACGGTACATAAAAGACATCTCTAAGAGTCAAAGTCTTATTATTCAAAAAACTAAGAGTAACATCTCCAATAGCTTCAGCAGCAGCCACGGCCTCAGTTCCCATGCTCAAGGTCACCTCTCCATCAAGCAACCTTCTGCTTTCCTGAAACCCCTGAAGAGAGTTACAAGCATGGTTAGTGGATCCTGAATCCACAATCCAACTAGCAAAAGAACTATTACTTGAAAGAAATGATTCATCAACTAAGAGTTGTAGATTACCTTCACCAGTATTCTGAGGCTTCTTGCAGTCCTTCTTCCAATGACCCTTCTGGCCACACCGGAAATACTTCGTTCCCGGTTTCTTTGATTCTCCAGACTTAGAGGCCCCAGCAGAGTCCTGCACAGGCGCAGACTTAGGTTTCTTTTTATGTTTCTTGCCCTGAGGTTTGCCAGGCTTCTTGAAGGATCTGCGTTGCACGTGAAGTGCTTCGCCCTTTTGCTTGAAGCCATCCTCAGCTGCCTGAAGAGCTCCCAGAAGCTCTGCATTTGTCATAGCCAACTTGTTCAAGTTAAAGTTGGTGACAAAGCCTTCAAAGGCTCCAGACAGTGATGAGAGGAAGATGTCTGTCATCACCTTACCTTCTAGCACAATGTCCATGGTCGCTAGTTCGTTCTGGAACCCAAACGTTTTCATCATGTGTTCCCGAACCAGCGTCCCATTGGACATCTTAGTGCCGACGAGTTTCTTGATGGTAAGGTATCGCGTAACGCGATTGTGACCTTCAAACATCTCCTTCAGATACAACATCATGTCAGAAGCGTCGGGCATCTCCTCGACTTGCTTCTGTAGAGTTGTTTGCAAGGATGCTATAATATAGCATTTACATATTTCATTAGATTTCTTCCAGTCATTGAAAGCCTTTAACTGTGCCTCTGTGGCATTGGGTCCTGGCAAATCTGGCTCAGGGTCATTCAGGGATGTCATATGTTTACCAATCCTTAGGACCAGGTACAGGTTGTGCTTCCAGTCCTCATAGTTGGGACCGGTAAGTTTGTGGTCATTTAGGATAGCGGACAGGGGGTCTAACTTGGTCATCTGTAAATTAAAGATTGAATAATGAGTATGCATAAAAACTTATTTTATGGATTTTTAAAACAAGCTAATTATATCCATATGTCGACGCTATCCTCAAGCGAAGCCATATCTATGGATTAATTAACCATGTATGTAAGATCTCGGAATCGACTGTACCTGCCCTAGGGGGCATCATACAGCGTCAATCCACTTACACGGGCCTTTTCCTTGACCCTATCCAAATCTGCCAACTAAGGGCTGTGATGGACCATGGTTATCTTTCGGCCAGTACCACGTGATCCCCATTGTTTGAGCAACGAATGCCTCACGTGTACTTTGGATGCTTACCCACGAGCCTAGGTAAATACGACACGGGAGTTCATGCGGCCCCCACTAGGGTGGGATGAAAAGCCCTTCTCTCCTCACCCCGTAATTACCATATCTAAAGCGAGATCACTAAGTGATTTGGCATGGATTGACATAACCCCCATCCTAGGGGATGTTGAGTTACGCCTCTCCACCCTAACACGAAGTGATTGGCCGTGGAGGCCAGGGGATCTCAAAAGAGTCCTCTCTTGCATCCCTTATTATATATGAGGATTATTTTGCGAGTATGAATTTATGCTTATGCAAAGGTAGCGACCTCCTATATACTAGACCCTGGTCACACCATGCTCCCACTAGCGTTCAAGCCCTTTGCCTAGCATTAATCATTCTTGGAATATCATAGTCCCTGCCTCAAGTTGATTTCTCCATTCAAGGGTCACATTACATATTCCGAGAATATCGATGCTCTGCAAAACTGGTCATCACGCTAATGCTCTGGAGCTAATCCTAGAGTCTGACTCACTGGAAAGGACTCCTACTAGTCATGGCGCCTCGCTTATAAATTTGACAATTGATGTTCAATGGATCTCCATCTCATCTTTGATTTTGATGCTGGCCAAATAGGCACACCCGACTAGTCGGGTGCTAACCTAATAATGGCATAACCATATGTGATGGGATCCCACTAACATCAAAAGTCAACTAAATAATAGGCGTCATCTAGCGGGATCCTATCCTCAAACAGTCTGTCACGCCCCAGAAATCCGGAACCGACTCCTGGGGTGTGAAATAAGGAAAGCCAAGGGGGAAGTAAGGTGAGGCTCGTATCGGGGGAGGTGCTGTGCGGTGGGGTGCTCCACTCCGGACGTCGCCGGAGGTGCTTGAAATGAGAGAAATAGGCAAGGGTGAAGAGAGGGGCTCACCAGAGATGGGGAGGTCAGGCTCGAGGTCGCCATGTGGTCGCCAATGACACGCAAGGGAGGAGGAGCCCGAACGCCTAGGTGCTGCACCTTCCTCTCTTCTTCTCTGATCTCTCTCTCTCTTCCTCCCTCCTTTCTTCTCTCTTTCCCTTTCTTTCTCTCTGGTTTCTCCCTCTTTTCCTCTCTATCTTCTCTAGTTTCTCTCTCTCCAGTTCACTGCAATGGGGGGAGATGAGATTCGGTTTTCAACAAGGTGAGGGAGAGGAGGTGATGGGCTGATGGGAGAGGGCCGGGATTGGTGTTTTAAAGGAGGAAGGGGCGGCGGCCGGCGGGATTCGGGGCGGGATCCGGGGCGGCGCCGGCGGCGGGATTCAAGGCGGAATCCGGGGCGGCGGCGGCGACGGCGGGATTTGGGGCGGGATCCGGGGCGGCGGGATTCGCGGCGGGATTCTTGGGCTCGGGATGAGGGGAGAGGGCTCCGATGAGAGAGAAGAGAGAGATCTGAGAGTGAGATCGGGTGAGATGGGAGAGAAGAGAGAGAGAGAAAGGGTGGCTGGGTGGGTTTGGGGGTCAGGGTCGGGTCGGGTTTTGGCTTGGGTTCAAGAGAGAGAGAGGGATTTGGTTATAGGGTTGGATGAATTGGGTTGGGGTTTGGTTGAATGGGTAGTGGGTGGTGGGTTGGGTTTTGGTTGGGATAAAGAGAGAGATAGAGAGAGAGGGAGAGGTACGGTTGGGAAATTTTGGGGATGGGTTTTTGATTTAGGTTTTAATTTTAATTTATTTATTTATTTTTTTTTATTTTTTATTTTTTTTGAAATCAAACATAACTCGCAGTTGAGCATGGCTCACACTCGAGCTTGCATCGCACCTAGACGGGCCGATGCGCAAACCTCACGAGTCCGACAGACTCGCCTTAAAACCCATTATATAATTAATTTATATTATTATCAAAACGTTCATGCCATGCCTTGATACACACGTTAGCATGCTCGTGTAACGATCACCATACCTCTAGTGTCGCCTAGCGATCCGGACCCGGGACCCACTGCCCGGTCCATCTCATGTTCAGCACACCTTATCAACAATGCGAAATCATTTTAGCACTAATATAATAATAATAAAAACTGAGTCGCCCTGTGCAAAAATGACTCTGGAGTACCGGGTATTACATCCTACCCACTTTATTAAAATTTTCGTCCCGAAAATTCAACTACTAACTCGAGGATACAATTCTTCCAACATCTATTATCAACTATGATTAGTACGAAAAAGTCCTCAGAACATAGCCAATCGAAAGGCCAAGTCCCTACAACAAATCTTACCAAGGGAAAACTTTGACCCTTTACCATTCACAATTCTACTCTCTCAACTACCCTATCACTATACGAATCGAGTCTCATAATTCTTAGGATGGAAATGAACCTCCAAGTTCTCGCATCGCGAATACGAGTCTTAGTTTCCATTTCCATTCTAATTATTAGAGGCTAAATCAAAATCATGAGCTTTGATTTTTGACCCTGTCTAGATAAGGGGCATCCCCCTTATTAGTACTGCCGAGGGGTGTCCCTCTCGGTAGGGTAACCATCAAAACTCATAGATTCAGAACTTAAAATGCATTCCATTGTCAATGCCGATATAAAAGGTATATCCATGTATATGAGCACCTATACACTCAAATATAAGTTTATACTTTCGGTATCGACATTATAATCATTGGAATGTATATTACACATATCTGCCCATACACATATGTTTAAGTATACATTTCAGGATGATTTGACCAAAGGGATGGCTCACCTAGTACGACTTACTAGAGTAAAATCCTATAAGATTCCACTCTAGAACAAACGCTCCTATTATCTGTACGAATCCTACAACCTGATCTAGGGAATACTAAATCTAAGATAACACAACAGCGCCACAAACGAACAAGAATAAAGAGGGAACAATGATGATTCATAAAACACCGATTTTTAATGAAAGACATAATACCAACACTCCCACTATGCTACTATCGCACGACTCGAAAATCTTCTAAGGGATACACTATGATCATCTAGCGTAAAATATTAAATCCTTACCCTAACGAATCGAGCTAGTTAGATGTGGAAAAGTAAGAATAAACGAACCGAGACAAGTAGAGACAACTCAAAACAAAATAGGACAAAGCTAAACACGTTGGGTCCAAACAAGACGACTTAGAGGAACCAAGGATAACTGAGAAACTAGCACATTCACATCATCCGGTGATCTAATAGCAACAAAAGTTACCACAACCAGAGGACGATTAGAAACAAAGCGAGGTGAATTGGCTTAACAATGATTATTTCTAAGATCCTAACCGATAAAGCATTTTTAAATTTCATAATTATAGGCAAAACCCTTGACTAACATCGTCACTACCCGTGCACTCTTCCGTGAGTCTAACTGAGTAACCAGCTGCCAAAGTTTCCGAAGAAACAGTGCACGCTTTGCCGCGAGTCCCCGCAAGAACTGCGAAACCAACCGCCAGAGCCTCCGAAGAGTCGATGCGTAATCATCCATCAATTTCTCCGAATAGAAGGTGTGTAGCCTTACAATGTCCTCTACTGGACAGTCATAATCTACCGCCAAAGTTCCCAAGGAACAGTGTGTACCCTGCTGCGAGTGCCTCCATCAAGACATTCCGAAATCTACTATCCCAGGGAATTCAAACCACCACCAGAGATTTTCATCTCCTGGTGCACTCCTTGAAACCACTAACCCTAAGGGTCATCAGCATTAAACACGACATATATGCTTTATTATAATCGTCGATACACCGGAGAAAATTAATAAGAGGACAATCCAATTATTATACCTAGAACTAAACAATGAAGAATGAAGGAAACCTAAGATACCGGCTAGGTCTCTAGTGCTTAGGGTCAACAGGATTAAGGTATCCTAAAATACCGTCTAAGTCTCTAATACTAAGGGTCAACGAAGATTAAGGTGTCCTAAAATACCGGTTATATTTCTAATATTGAGGATTAATGAGAAAAGAGTAGTCTTATAACCATGCCAAATAACCTATCACTGATGTACCTCCTTCCAAACGTATTCATCATACATTCATCTTCCAAAATCAAATAACCATATTACTAACTGAAATTCGATAGCCAGTTCTTATTCTACTTGCCACCAGGCCCATAACTAGCAAATCCAAATAAACATTAGACTCCAAACATAAACTCCGAGATTGACTCAAACACTATCCTTGGCTAAGATATTCTAGGCGGTTTCCTACCTGAGCCATCGCAACTAGCTCCGAGCCTAAACATTAAGGTCTTGAGACAAATCTAATCTTGATCCATCTGCATAATAGTTTTATTGACTCCTCAAGTCCCTATCGATCAAATACTTAAGTATGGATAATTTCTTGGCTACCGATCAATTCCTCCAACCTAATTAATTCTCCTAGAACAATAAACCCTAGACTCTCACCCTTAGATACGTGCACTAATCTACCACTGATTATTCAAAAAAAAAAATAAAAAATACTACCAAATCAATCTCCCGACTATCTTTAAAATCACCCTAGCACTAGTACAGCCTAAACTTTCTGTATAAATAATCACGAGATAACATCCAAATGTAACCCCTAAGAACATATCCCTAGGCTCTGATACCAGCTGTCACGCCCCAGAAATCCAGAACCGATCCCTGGGGTGTGAATTGGGAAAAAAGACCAAGGGATTTAGGGTTTGGTCGACTATCTACTCCAATTAGGGTTTCTCACAGGGCTTCTATTCTCTCAGGGAATATTTTAAAACATTTCTTTTTCTTTCGTTTTCCAAAATACTTTCATTTTGAAAAAGAAAACATAGAGATAATAAATTTTTATATAGAGAGATGATTACGCTCGACCCTCAACCAGGTAATCCTCTCGGCATGCGCGGCCTGCTGGTGTCCCACATGCTGACAGAATTCCCTCTTAAGGGAGCACGAGGCTCAAGCCTCGAACGGCGAGCCGAGTGGCCTCGCCCGCTCTCTAGCTCTCGGGCACTGGTTTCACATGCCTATCTAATGGGTTAGTCACTTAGGTCATTTTATGATTTATATTTTATTGTGAGCTATCCTAGGCTTGGGGCCTTGAGGAGAGGCCTACCCAAAAAGATTACAGCTGGATCATTACCACTAATAACATACACTAAATCAAACTAATGCGATTACAATGCCCGAAGAAAATAGTACTGATACACAACATACGAAAGTCTAATCTCTGCCACCGTCCTCACTCCACCGCTGGCCTCGTGCTGCGGCTACCCCTGGATCTCCGAACCTGCAAGAGAGCCTACTCGTGGGAATGAGTAGCCCCCAAACGGATTTGGGAGATTAGCCAAATAAATGGCTAGTGACAAGCTAACTGCCTAGGTAATTAATGACGCCCGTATTTTATAACCAGTTTACTGATTATACTGATTGTCCAACTACGTTTTCAATCACGTCCTAAGTGTCCATGCAATACCTACATTCTCATGCAATTCCTACTGTCACTAAGTTATCGGGAGTACCATTTTACAATTAATAAAAGTAAGTACACACAATGTGAACCCCGGATATTTTGTTCATCCTGCCCCCGGTCGGGCATTACTATAGGGCCTTTTATTTCGATGTAGAGGGCCAACTCTCTCGCCGCGCATACTCCAACACCATGCGCAAAGTCACCCATTTTATGTTGGTGGGCCCCAAATTTTTCTAAGTGGCATAACCTACAATTGCACATAGTGCATAGTGTCGGAATTGTCTGTCGTCATTTCACCGTCCGTTGACGCTACCCTTGGCACACCGGTTTGCGTGCCAGTAGACCGACGTCCGATGACGCTACCCTTGGCACACCGGTTTGCGTGCCAGTAGATAGGCGTCCGATGACGCTATCTTTAGTACCTCGGTTTGCGTGCCAGTAGACCGGCGTCCGATGACGCTACCCTTGGCATACCGGTTTGCGTGCCAGTAAACCGACGTCCGATGACGTGTAAATTCTCGACTCGGCCAATCAGGGCCTAAGCTAACAATATTTTAGTAGCACTTAATGACCATAGGCCGTTGGTATATTTGGCAGTTAGCGGGCACGTGGACCAAGCCGAAGGCGGAGCGGAAGGCGCTTAGCAGCATCAGCCCGAGCACACTTTCCAGGTGACACTGCACGCTGTTTAGATAGTTAATTATGCTGTTAAAGAACTTAAGGGTAGGTGTCCATAACGCTGCATGCGGGTCCCGCCGGACATCGTCGCATGTGGTCGAGTGGACCCCGCCTTGCATGCGGAGTCGCGAGTCCGGCGACGCATGTTTAATAATATAATTTAACAATAAAATTTCTGATTGCTTGGACACCGTAAGTAGGAATCCCCTTAATATTAAGAATTTATAATTAAATAATAATTATCGGGCTCACTCTCCTGGATGGAGTGTGGAGACCCGGACACACGGGGTTACGGGCGAGAGTAAATGCTATAGTTATTGTGATGCATGGGTTGTGAGCGTGGTACGAATCCCGGGGTAAAACATCGAAATTGTTTAATTATTATATTGGTGTGATATTTTATCATGTGAAAAGATTCGGACCCC
Source organism: Chamaelirium japonicum (assembly GCA_947650365.1). NCBI lineage: Eukaryota > Viridiplantae > Streptophyta > Magnoliopsida > Liliales > Melanthiaceae > Chamaelirium > Chamaelirium japonicum. The sequence continues at coordinate 86,247,958 of OX393551.1, read as the reverse complement.
GTGCGCGCAAGGGCCGTGAACCACCCTGCGCGCACAGCCGAAGGTTAGTAGGTCAGGGGGTCACGGGCAGGGGTTGTGGTAAAGCCAATAGGTGGTGCCCTCGACGAGGGGTTGGCCTAGCAATCCTGTCCCGGGGTAGTTGAAGACCCTAAAGAAAGCAAGTTGGGCGGTAGAGCTCCACCGTGAAAGACGGGAAACCCCTTATGATCATATGGGTGACTTTGCGCATGGTGTTGGAGTATGCGCGGCGAGAGAGTTGGCCCTCTACATCGAAATAAAAGGCCCTATAGTAATGCCCGACCGGGGGCAGGATGAACAAAATATCCGGGGTTCACATTGTGTGTACTTACTTTTATTAATTGTAAAATGGTACTCCCGATAACTTAGTGACAGTAGGAATTGCATGAGAATGTAGGTATTGCATGGACACTTAGGACGTGATTGAAAACGTAGTTGGACAATCAGTATAATCAGTAAACTGGTTATAAAATACGGGCGTCATTAATTACCTAGGCAGTTAGCTTGTCACTAGCCATTTATTTGGCTAATCTCCCAAATCCGTTTGGGGGCTACTCATTCCCACGAGTAGGCTCTCTTGCAGGTTCGGAGATCCAGGGGTAGCCGCAGCACGAGGCCAGCGGTGGAGTGAGGACGGTGGCAGAGATTAGACTTTCGTATGTTGTGTATCAGTACTATTTTCTTCGGGCATTGTAATCGCATTAGTTTGATTTAGTGTATGTTATTAGTGGTAATGATCCAGCTGTAATCTTTTTGGGTAGGCCTCTCCTCAAGGCCCCAAGCCTAGGATAGCTCACAATAAAATATAAATCATAAAATGACCTAAGTGACTAACCCATTAGATAGGCATGTGAAACCAGTGCCCGAGAGCTAGAGAGCGGGCGAGGCCACTCGGCTCGCCGTTCGAGGCTTGAGCCTCGTGCTCCCTTAAGAGGGAATTCTGTCAGCATGTGGGACACCAGCAGGCCGCGCATGCCGAGAGGATTACCTGGTTGAGGGTCGAGCGTAATCATCTCTCTATATAAAAATTTATTATCTCTATGTTTTCTTTTTCAAAATGAAAGTATTTTGGAAAACGAAAGAAAAAGAAATGTTTTAAAATATTCCCTGAGAGAATAGAAGCCCTGTGAGAAACCCTAATTGGAGTAGATAGTCGACCAAACCCTAAATCCCTTGGTCTTTTTTCCCAATTCACACCCCAGGGATCGGTTCTGGATTTCTGGGGCGTGACACAGTCGCTTGGACCGGAGGGGAAAGGCATCCCTCTGAAAACTGATAATAACATTATCTCATCGGGGTTCGATATGAAGCATAAAGAACTAATAAAGAAAGCAACCATAAAGACTGAATTAAGTTCAGGGTCCGACCCCTGAACCTAATTTGCACAGCGCAGGCTTCTAGCTTTCTTCGCAAGGTCCCTCGGTCCGGCTCCTCCGTCGTGCTTGCGAATACTTTGCCGGATCGTCTTCATCCTCCAGGGTTCCGCTTCCGCTCCCGATGGTGGATTTCTTTGGCACAATTTTCTTCTCGATCTGTAACCGAAAAAGTCTAGTACGCTTCGAGCAAGTGCTCGCTCGTATACAATTTCCTAGAAAGAAAAGAAAACACACCTAGGAAAAGGCCATGGGAAACCGAGGATGGTCAACTCCCATCACTCGCCCAATCTAAGGCTCAATTACATATCCACACACAGAAAGCAAATCCAGACAATTGCTAACTCGGGGTCCGACCCCCGGTAGCAAGCACAAACATAGATCTAGATTTTTATAGCGGCGCCCTGCAAGAATGATTAATAGAATAAGCACAATCTATACATATGCATGATCTAAGCGTAAGAACCCCGATGATCTTACGCATTCATCATGCGCACACATGTTGGTTTTATGAAAAAACGTGAAACGCACACCATTAATGCGGCTCTGATACCAATTGTTGGAAATTAATCCATGGTAGAGGCTCGCAGCGGAAACGATTTTGCGGTCGAAAGACCGTTCATGGTGCACGTTACACTATTTAAACTTTCATAGAAACTAATCTACATATGTGTGCATGTGTATGCACGAGGATCGAAAACCCCTAACGGCAATCTAGCGTAATGATTAACTAGCATGCATGCAAATCATAATGCTCGCTAGATCTAAATGTTAGATTACACATACCTTTCGTACGGATCTTTTAACCACGGAGAATTGTCTTCTTTGTCGATGGAGACGGAAGATCGTTCGCGAAGATGCCGATGGTACGATTGGAGATGTTGCCTTCTTGTTCACCCGATCTCACACGATGCACGGAACGTCGCTCTCGGATCTCTGAGTGCCTCCGAAGAGCGACCCTTCTCCTTCTTCAGAACTCCACGCGAGGAAGACGAAGTTGCAAGCGGGAAATCGGAGAGAGATTAGGGAGAGAACTAGAGAGATGAGAGGGGAGGGGGGGTTCGGTTTTTTCAACAATAGGGCCGGCCCCCTATAGCCCTTTATATAGGGCCGGCCAACCCCCTTGGATAAGGATCCAAGGGGATAAAGACCTCCCACAATTATCTCTCCATTATCTCCTTTTTATCTCTACTTATATTTATCCGTTTTCCCACTTTTTAGGGCTCGACTTTATCCGTTTTATAGCCCTATCCCTATCTATATGGCCGACCCTATAGATGAGGGATTTTTATCCCTACATCATAGGGCCGGCCCTAACAAGGTGTCCCACCACTAGGGTCGGCCAACAGTGAGGTCCGGCAGAGTGAGGTTTTTACCAAAACGCCCCGACGCCTTATTTTGACCATTTCTAGCGTGCGATACCTAGCGTTCATTACTTAAGTGATTTCTACTAGTTACTTACTATTAACTAAGGCTACCGAAGGGTGCCTCTAGCAAAGTCAACTAGTCAACTCGCAACATACCCCGGTGCTTCGCACCTATGCAGCGAAGTTCACTTATGGCTAGGGATTACTACATGCGACTCTGCACTAGTCTCGGGCACAACCCTTAGTACTCGTATGTAGTTACGCATCTACCGTGCTCTAGTGTCAAGCACACACGGAGCATATACTTCTTTCTTCCTCTTAGTGCTTATGGTGTTCCGAGGAGATGGTTCAAGAACCGTACATAATGTTGATAAGGTGGAACCATCAGGGACCGGGGTTCATGGCTTCCAACTCAAGCTCGATCGACACACTACCCGAGTGTACCATCGATCCTCTGAGCTCGAGTTAACCTGCGTAGCCACCCAGAGTGCGACGCAGGCTGCACTCCAATTCACCCAGACTTACTATGTTCTCCATCATACCCCTGCTCTCCGCTTAGTAGTGGTAAACTCGCTGTCCCTCCACTTGATGCCATGATTCACTTCGAGCGGTGGAGACTACCGTCAGACTCGAATGATCATATGACTTGGTTCCTTCCAGGTTGACCTATACATCGTACCTTTGATTACCCCGTCGAGTAATCGAACCCGGTCAACAGTCAAACTGGTGACCACCAGGCCTGGGTTTGGTACAGTATAAGTCACACCAAGGAACGCACCTCCCTTCGGGGTTGTGGATGGCCTGCAGGAGTGACACGCTAATGCAACGCCAGCCGGGTAACCCAGTACACCGTGGTTTTGGATCACTGCATACGGATCCTCACACATTGGTGCGCCAAAGCACCACGCAACTGGTTAGTCCATCAGACGTGGTTCCTCAGGGTTTAGGACCGTTTTACCCTAAGCAGAAACACGGCTTAGTGTACCAGTGTCTGCTAACTGATCTGTATACCGTGTTAGTTCCGTTCAGCCACAGACAATGTGCCTGGTGATGACCATGGTGAAGACATCCCATGAACTGTCATCGCCAACAGCTTAACATGATGAGGCGACCAACCTGATCATAGCTGCGAACTGATTTAGATTATATGGGACCAATCCACTCAGTCTTCAACTCAGCGGACTACCATATAACCATGGCTCTCTGTTCTTAAAAGAACACGTAACTATATTACGTACCTATATGCATCTCATATAATAATAATAACTATCAATCTTTATTAGACCAAAACATAAAGTTTTACAAGCTTAGAACACATCAATCCTAACAAATGGACCCTGCGGTTGTATGGTACATAGGATGTGCTGAAAATTTTCCTGATCTTCGGTGGCCACTATTTCTTCCAGCATCAAAAACTTTGAGGCTGTTCAGAAAGTTCTCGCCACAAATAATGCAAGAAGTCTCTCAGGGCCTGCGAAACGATAATAATAACCTTTCCCCTAAAATGGGCATCAACTTACCCCTTTAATACATTTTCCTTGTATATATCTTCAATTGAGTGTAAGCTTACCACACAATCAATCTCTGTCCTTCTTTTGCAGATAATAAAGAGGAGCAAAGATGTACATTTCCCTATCAGACCCTGCCCTACATATATATAAATTATTATAAATATATATAATACTTATTAAGAAGGAACTAAATCAGCAACTAATTGAGACTAATCAGTCATAAGTCGGTCACTCATTGTAGCCCAATGGGAATCAGAGTTCTCAAGTTCCAATATATTAGTATTAAAAGTATCATGTAATACTCGTAAGACATATAATATTTTAAGTCAAAAGGTGAATGTGCATTGGTACAGATACGGAATTACATATAAGGGGGCCCCTCTAAATTTTGAATTGGGTAAATTACACTTTGCTCCTTTGAAGGTTAGCTCAAAAACATAACCCCCCTCATAGTTTAAAAACTACATTTTGCCCCCTTCAATTCAGTTTTAATCATATAAAAAATATCAAATGAGGAAATTAAGTAGTTGACAAAAGGGGTATTGTGCTAATATTTCAAACTTTAGGGTGCGATTTGGAACAAATTAACCTAAAAGGTTAAATGTATTTAAACTAAACTTTAGGGGGAAAAGTCTAATTTACCCTTTTGGATTTATCTCTCTTCCTCATGCCCTCCCCATCTCCAAAGATTACTTTTTTTTCATTCTTGAATTGGTGAAAAAAATTTGGTTCATGCCCCCCAAGATGAAACCTTGGTTCCGTCCCATAATTGGTACACGAGTAATTTAGGAAAAAAAGATTTAATCCTTGTCTTAATGTCCTAAGTTATTAAATAAATATATCGATAATCCCTTATTTTAATGACATTAACCTGATCCTTGCTCGACCTAACCTAGCCTGGCCCTAACCCTTGAAGGGTCGGGCTAGGGCCTATCATTTTCCAGCCCTAAAGGGCTAGGGCCTGGCCCCTAAAACAAAGGATCGGGGCCAACTGGAGCCGAAAAGAATAAAATTTAGCTTGATGTATGAACTGACACAACATAATCATAGACTCAAGGTACACTATATCCACTAGTTTTTTTAACCACCAACATAAGTATGTTTTTTTTTTGTAAACCCAACATCAATATGTTCCTTGATGGAATACTTATTCTGTCATGACCTTATTTATATGAAGACAAATACAGATGCCTTTTGGATGCAAGTCCCCCACACCCAATTTCTCGAGATGTCTCAGAGAATCAAAGCAACTTCACACTTCATTCAGCAGGCCACAAGTGAATTCGTCGTTCATCGGTTGTAGTTTCTCGGCCTCGGTGATAGCATCCAGTTGGAGAGGGCCAAAGCTCCGAGCGGGGCCGTAGAAATGGGGGAAGTTAGAGCCATCAGCAGCTTCATAAATTAATCCCGCACCAAGCTGCAAAGAGTCACATGCGTACACCAGTCACGTTAGCAACACCATTTAAGAAATTTAAACAAAAAGAAAATTAAGTGCAGATATGATCGACACGCAGTATTTAACTGCAATCTAACGAGACGCTGACAGCATCCAAGAGAAATCTGGCTCCCAAACCATTCCACACTTTAGATAGGAAATTCGATGAAGTATGTGGCTCCTTTAAAATTCGCCACTGTTAGCCTGGGCAACCAAGAGCTGTTTGTTGCTTGAAGGAAAGTGGATGCCAAAGGAGTACATGCACAATCTTTATCAGACCACGCAGTGCAAAACGGTGGATGCTTCTCACCAAACAACCCATAAAGTGTCTGTAGGCATAGCCAGCTTCATGGAACAGTGAGTTCCCTTTTGGAATGTGCTGGTTGGATAATTCTCTTGTTTTGTTCTTTCTCAAGGTGTTTCCCAGTGGGGGTTCTGAGAGGGATTTTTCAAGAGGGTGGGGTGCTAAATATTCTAGCCTTGTAAACCTCATAGTAGTGAATATCCATTATCGTTGTTGCCAAAGGTTTTTCCTCCAGTTCAGAAAGTTTTTCACTTATATTTGGTGTTTTTGTGTGTGATTGGTCTGTGTTGGATTTTTGTGGCGAGATCTCGAGTCTCAATATACTCGTCATTGATCTCTTGGTGTTTGTTTCCGTTGTCGCAACAGGTGTTATCAGAGCCCTGGTTGGTATCTCGATCAGAGCTTCCGACCTTTGCAAGAGATGACGGTGAATATCTCGAACACGAAATTCGATATAGAAAAGTTTGACGGGAAGATCAATTTTAGCTTGTGGCAAATTCAAGTCAGGATGCATTAATCCAATCAGGCTTGCACACGGCACTGAAGGGTTCAAAACCAACAAACATGACTAACGATGAATGTGCCGGATTTGATTTAAAGGTGGCAAGTGCAATACGAATGTGTCTTGCAAAAAGTGTTTTGGCTCTTGGCTCTGGGTCGTCACATGCTTCTTTTGGGTTCGCTTCCCTCATCTTTAGAGCATTTGTAGAAAAGAGTCAATTAATTTGGAGCACTTTTTTTAAACGAGTTGCAGATGAAGGGAATAAGTGCTGGTAACATAAGTCAAACAATACACTTGGTGGAAAAAGAAAGGTTGAAGTATCCTTGTTACTTGTTAGAAGTGCAGGCACTATGGGAATTATAAAAGTGAATGCAAAAGAAAAGGTAATGTAATGAAGCGCGTCCAGAAAATAGCTCCAAGCTAGTTGTCACGGCTGAGGATATTGCTAATAAAGCGTCAGGGATTTTAATGATGGGTTTGTCTTGGTGGCTACTTGTGGTAAAAAGTCACACTGAGGTTGGGTGCTTGATAGTGAGGCCACACATAATATATGTTTACATAGGGAATGGTTCAGCAGTTACGCGAGGTGTGAGTGTGGTAGAAATGTAGAATGATGATAGGCAATGAGTCGAAGATGCTGATAAGGGGAGTCGGCGATATTCGCTTGGAGACATTTAACGATTTAGTTCACACACTCAAAGGGGATCTTCATGCTTTGGGTTAGAGTTAATTTAATTTCTCTTTTCAAATTATATTTTCTCGGGAATAATTTCATCGATCAAGTGGAGTTGTGGAGATCTGGACTCGTGCTTCTTTATTCCTGAAGGGAGACTTAAGTAGGAGCTTGTACATTGTTGTAGGGAGGATAGATTCAAGGACACATGATTCAATACATAACAAGTTCTCAGGTGGAGTAACCTCGACTACAATAAGGTTGATTAAGAAGTCGGTTCCAATGAAAAAGTTCAAGTATTCCTTGGATTTGATGATACAAGACAAATATGAGGGTCCCGCGGAATCAATTAAAATATCCTTGAATAATGCCAAAGAGAGATTAAACGAAAGGATATCACCTAGATGAATCCTTGCGTGAACAAGCAAATCACGAATATGATTTTCCCAATGAAAAGGCTTCGAATTAGTAATAAAAAACATGTCAGGGTGCCCTCGAAAAATAACAGCACTGCAAGGGTACCCTTAACAAATCTGGGGACCTTGGCTGCCCTCAGAATATAGTAGAAGGCCGCAAAGGTGCCTACAAAGAATCAAGGCATCTGGAGCGCACTCAAAAAATAGCAAGGCAGATGGGGTGTCTTTAGTAAAACGTTACAAGATTTTTTTTTAAATCTGATGACTTCTCCGTTCTGTATGTGAAGGGGAGCACTTGGGGACCTTCTGTACGTGAACAGAGAGAAGGGGCCCAGGGTTGATTGCCTCGAGAAGGGAAAAAAAAAGGCCAGAGTTGATTCTCCTCCTCCTTGCTTGCTCGTCTTTCACACAAGGGATTTGAGAGATTAAGAGATAGAGAAGATATAGGGAGGGAGAGGAAGAAACCTAAAAGTCAACACTAGGGTTTCGTTGGAGTCGGCACCACGGATGGGGTTTTTGCATCCTTTCATTAGGAACACAAAAAATTTCATTTATCAATTCATTCATAATGATAACAGAAGGCAGGGGACCTTTAAATAACCCTCCATGTGACTACATAACTTGCTCATAGGCAATATTGTACTAAAAATAAAGCAATAGATGACTTGCATAGCAAGCCCTAAATTACCCCATTTTAATAATATGAAAATACTAAATAAAAACTAGAACAAGCAATAAAATAACTAGGTTTTCAAGGACCATGGCATCTGAGCTATTTTACCTTAAAATTCGTGTGTGCCTGATATGATCCACATCACTTGGTCAATCATTAGCCACGATGATTAGGTACTCGTTGCGGCCCTTGTGGGTACAAAGGTGGTAACAAGTAACAACGATAGGTTTGGAAATTCACAAGTTCTCAAAACAGATCAAAGAGGTGATGGTTGAAGTTTTCAGATGGTTCTTATGGCTGGCAGGCATTTAAAAGCCAAGGTGAAGATTGTTGCGTCTTGTGGCTTTTAAAGAGAGAGGGGGGGGGGAGGGGGGTGTACTCATTGCTTTCATAGGAGAGAAAATGGCGGAGAGTATCTATGTTCTTATGGGGAATAGACTTCCCCCGGGTACTACACTCCCCTTATATAAAGTGCAAATTGGTGCGATTCTGTATGTTCATCAGTATATAAAAAAAGGGAAGGCGAAATAAAGAGAAGAGAGAGGAGGGATTTCACGGCATGCTTCTCACCGGATCTCTCGGTGCTTTTCTTGTGCCCGTTTCTTTTGGTGCCGGGTTTTATGGTGATCTCTCGGTAATTCATTTGTTTGGTTATTTTTCAATGCGTTTCTCTATGGGGTTCTAAGAGGGATTTCCTAAGAGTGTGTGTGGTGGTGGTGGGTTGGGGGGGTCACCCCTTGCCTTTCATGGGAAAGAAAAGGGGATGGGCGCCATGTCCTTGTGGGACCCCCCCCCCAACACACACACACAACATACACTCTTATGGAAAAGAAAAGGAAAATTGTTTTTAGGGAGACCTCAAGTTTTTGAAAAATATAAAAAAGCCTACCTTTCATTAGAAAAGCAAAAACCTGTTACGAAAAAAGAAACAAGACCTGAATCGACACATTGATTATTCTTGAGCAATTTTTTTTGAACTATATGCATCAAAAGGTTCACGTACAATTCCTAAGACATACAATTTTGTCCTAATTACTTGACTTCATAAATGGATGTACTTGATATTACTCATCCGCCAGGAGAGTTTAAAACCAAATGAAGATCCCTAGTACTAACTTCTGTACTGAAATATACCATAAGACCAAATAGTTAATTTAATATCTCGCTATCAACTTCTTGATCTAAAAAAGTAATCTTTCTCGATAACAGGATGATAAGGTAGACCCCTAGCCTAGAGAGATTGTCCACAGAGGCTTGGAGAGAAATGATGTAACGTAAAAACATGCGATCTTGCGACAGAAGGATCGACCGACTTTTGGAAGGGAGAAGAAAACATAGATGAAATTAGAAAATCCATAAAAATAAAACACCATAAAGGGGAAAAGAGAGAAAAAGATTTAAACCTATGCAAGAAACTAGAAAAATAAATGATTGGTATAATATTTATAAAGATGAAGTATTAGTTAAAAAAGTGCCTACAATCCTATGTATCCATAAGAGTTATCTTTGAAGATCTTCAAATAAAAAAGAGATGAAAAAACCATGATCGAATGAATTATAGATTATATAGACAAACATGGAAATCCAAAGAATATGGCATTGAGGACCTAAAAGAAAAATACCTCCTACTAGATTGGATCACTTGTCAACTATGTTTTAAAAGACCGATAACTAAAAAACAATTGTTTACTCATGGACAACCAAGTACACATAAAAAACACTAATCTTCCATCCATTAGCAAAGGTAATAAACTATGCTAGCGCTCAAAGAAACAATTTCTCTGAGGCAAATGATCACTATGATCTCTGGCTTTTCGATAAATTTCATGAGCCGGATTCACAAAGTAGACTCATTAGGGCAACAGAGGAAGGAACAACATTTGCAAACACAAAGGCTAGACGGGTAGGAATGCAAATTAGACTCAAAGTATTCCAAAATTTTCACAAAAGAGAAAAACATGCCCATTGTAATAATTGCAATGAGATACCAAGAGGTTTATTATAAAAAGGAACCTTCAGAATCCGGATTATGCGAATGAAGTTCTTTACCCACGTACCAAAATCAGAAGAATCATGCCTTATTGCTTCACCAAGGGGATGCATACAGAGGAGAATCGGAAATAGTGTGTTTGGTTTAAAGAAAAGGATAGCTGATGATGTTGTATTGAACTCCAACTCATGTGAAGTATAGTCACAAAGTTGTTCGAATTTCTGGAAAAAACTCCGAATATTCATGGTCTGCCGACTAAACCGGCTATTAATCTTCCAATTCGCGGGTAATCCCAAAAACTGCCGAATAATCTTGAAAATTCACAAATAATTCTTCAAAAACACATGAAAACTCCTAAAACATTCAAATAATCGTAAAAATTCTAAGTAATACTGAAAAAGGTCCCCGAATCTTCCCAGAATTTGTCCAAACTGAACCGAATTAGTGCCGAATCCGAACTTTGTTACTATGATGGGAAGAGATAATATGCACTCCAGAAAAACCACAAAAACATGAACTAGTAAAAAATGCTTTTCTATGAACAAATGAAGAAGGGAAAAGAAAAAAAACGTAAATAGATGGGATCTTCATAACAACAACAAAAAAAGAGAGCCAATTTTAACTGATAGACTGATATTCCACAAAAAAAAAAATGGAAACATAGTAAAAATTCTTTGAATACCTTAGCAGTGTCAACTCGGAGCAAGAACAGGTCATTCCGCCCCTGATAAAAATTCTTTAAAACCATCTTTACCTGCAAAAGCAATTGACCCGATGGAATGAGGGATTCAGATCCAAATTACCCATCAACAGTTTCTTTGAAATTATATCAAAGGGCTTTGTGGGTGGAGTGTTCAGAGCACCTGGTGAAGGCTGCTCAGGTGAATGCAACCGGTCCGGCGGTCCAGATCGCCGCCCAATGTTGCGCCCGTCTTCTGCAGCTCCTCCCACTCCGCGGCGGTGCTCACCCGGTACACGAATGCTTCTTCCACTCCGGACTTCTCCTCCTCCTTGCCGGCCATCCCGAGGTGGAGATGGAACCTGTTGACCCCCGAGTCACTGACGAGAACTGAGAGGGCAGCATCATAAATCATTGCATGTTTGTGACTAACAGCCTGTTTGGTTGGCCTCTGTTGGAACCCCCTGGTTACAACTCCAGCGAGTTGGTCTTTTACTGTCGGTTTGGTTTGCGATTCGGCTCCACACCGTTCCAGTTTCAATTTCCGATTGTCTTTTGTCTTTAACTTGTGCATGCCATTGGTACGAAGCGGACACTTTCGGACACTTTCGGCACGGCCACCCCCCTTCCCGCGGGGCCATGTGGAGAAAAAAAAGATCGTGGGAAAAAAAGCAAGAGACAAACACCTTCGGCACAACCACCCCCCCTTCCCGTGGGGGGAGAGAGAGAGAAAGAAAGAGAGATCGTGGGAAAAAGAGAAAGACGAGGAGAGAGAAAGAGATTGTGAGGAAGAGAGAGAGAAACAGAAAGAGATCGTGGAGAAGAGAGAGAGAAACAGAGATCGTGGGGAAGAGAGAGAGAGAAAGAAACAGAAAGAGAGAGATCGTGGAGAAGAGAGAGAGAGAAACAGAGATCGTGGGGAAGAGAGAGAGAGAACCTCGGGGGAGATAGGGAGGAAAACTAAAATCGTGGAATCGATTATGAAGATGTTTTTTTTTATCCGTACCATTAAATCGAATGGCTATTGTGGGATCTATTATGAAGATTTTTTTTTATCTGTACGATTAGATCGGATTTGCTAACTAGTCTTTGCGCAATCTTGAGGATGGCAGGGCTGTAAATAACCCGAACTGTCTTAACATGTTATATAGATATGAAGGAGTGAGTTGGTACCCCACACTTTTCGGCCAGAGTACCAACTCAAGCAGTTTTAGCCCCCTTCTCCGCTTGTGTTGACCCCGTGCAGCGGACTATTGACCCACTCGAGGATGCGTTTCGTCAGGATTAGGGTTTTGTGGCAATCTCCTCCCCTCGAGTCTTCGATCGTGCTTCCGCCTCTCTACACGTGTGGTGAGCCTCCTCCTCCTATCTAGGGTTTGTATGCTTTGATTTTGGCAAGGGACACTTCTGAGTCTCTAAGGTTTTGGGCATTTAGACGATTTGTGGGCTGAGCATCTAGGGTTTTTGGTTTTCGCTCTTTGATTTGTCGATTTGAGGGTTGAGTCTCTAGGATTTTTAGTTTCATGCTTTGATTTGGCAACTTGTGGGTTGTGCCTCTAGGGTTTTTGATTTTCATGTTTTGATTTTGTCAATTTGTGGTTTGAGTCTCTACAATTTTTATTCTATATCGTTTAGATTGATTGATTTATATGCTGAGCTTCTACAATTTTTACTCTATATGGCTTAGATTGGTCAATTTATGTGTTAAGACTCTAGGGTTGTTATTTTATATGTTTTGATTTGGGGGATTTTTATTTTTTATTTGGTTTTTACCCAATGGTTTTATTGGCTTATTTGTGTTTTGAGTATACAAGGTTTTCCTCTATGTATTGAATTGGATGGTTTTAGTTCTGGAACCTCTACATTTTTTTCCTCAATGTTATGTTTTTTATAAGATGCGATCTATGATGTAAAACTAATAATTGTCTGTGCCTCTAGTTTTTTTGTTCTTTGTGTTTTTTATTAAATTTTATGATGTTTAGTTATGATATGTTGTTATATTCTGTTATGATATATTGTGATATTTTTTTATACTTATTATAATGTTTAGTTTTACATAGCTTCAGTTATGCAATGTTTTGTTATGTTATATTGCAATGTTCAGTAATGCATAGCTTCAGTTATGCTATTTTGCTATGTTTAATAAAGTAATATTTATTTTTGCATATGCTTAAGTCATGTTATGTTGCTATACTATGCATATACTTTAGTTATGTTGTGTTGTTATATATTCAGTTATGCATATGTTTAGTTTTGCATATATACAGTTCTGCTAGGCTGCTATGTTCAGTTATGTTAGTTATGCTATGTTGCATATGTTCAATTTTATGTAGTTTATGTTAGTTATGCGATATTGCATATGTTTAGTTATGCTAGATGCGATATTGTTCTGATGAATTCTTTTTTACAAGGCGATGATGACTCTAATTTGTTTAAAGTTATTTATTAAATAAGAGACAATGACATTGTTTAGATGATTTTTTAAAGATACGATGATGACATTAATTTGAAGAAAATTATTTTTTAAGAGGCGATGATGACACAGTTTTTACAAAAGTTAATATTATATTTTGTAAGAGGCGATGATGATGATGTCCTTTGGCGATGATGGTATGCCCATGTTCTGATCCAATATGGCATAATAACATTGGATGACATACTCACATGCATGCAAGCAATTGTAGTTATAGATTGTGATATGATGATAATGACTTACCTGAATTTATTATTCAAAAATCTTAGGATTTTTATATAAAGCATGAAAATCTTAACTAAACATAGCAAAACTGAACTTAGATAGATGATTATGACGTGCCCTATTAATTGGAAGGTTAATTAATCCATCATTTTCTGATCCACTATGGCATGATAACCTTTGGATAGCATGCTCATATGCATGCAAACAGTTGCAGCCATATTGTGATATGATGATAATGGCTTAGCTAAGTCTATTATCTCTAAATTTTTTTAGGGATTTTATATGAATAATGATAATCTTAAATTGAGCTTAGCATAATTAAACATAGATTGACGATGATGACATACTTGGAAGGTTATTTAATCCATCATGTTTTGATCTAATATGGCACGGCAACCTTTGGATGACATACTCAAATGCATGCAAACAGTTGCACTCATATTGTGATTTGATGATAAGGACCTAGCTGAGACTATTATCCTCAAATAAAAATTAAAACATAATTATTAATCTAATACAATGCTTCTATGTTTTAGAAAGTTTTTGTAATGAATCTTAATCTAAATGTTGCACATGCAAAGTTAGCTCTAACGATAATATTTCTGTTAGTTGGTGGATTTATGATTATAGTCGACAAGCATTTTCAACGACATAGGCAACATAATGAAGGTATCCCTGGGCAACTGTATCTTTCAATTCTCTAATATGTTAAAGGAGAGATGTCTATTGGTGGATACCAGACACGTAAACGTTGAGAAACAGGTTGCAATAAGATTTTATATACTTGGTCACCATTCTTGGATCATAAGTCTTGTGACTATGTTTTAGAGATCGAGAGAAATTATTAGTCGATATTTCAACAAGTTCATTGATGTGATGTACGGTTTGTCTATAGAGTACATTAGATTACCTCCAATAACCACACCACATAAGACATCATCTTCTTCAAGTTATTATCCTTGGTTTTGGGATTGTATTGGAGCAGTTGATGGCACTCATGTTGAGGACATAATTCATATCTCAGAAGTTACAAGGTTTCATGGGCAGAAGATGGTTACGCAAAATATTTTTGTAGCAGTTGATTTTGACCTTATATTTGTTTATGTGTAAGCCGGACATAAATGTTTACTAATCATATGTCCATGTTAAAGGATGCCCGTAGAGATCCTGGTGACTTTATGATTCCTGAAGTTAATTTTGTTTAATGTCTATATTGTATATGACTGTTTAAATAAAGTATAATATGATAGTCTATATTTTCATTGTTTCAGAAAAATATTACCTAGGAGATGCCGGTTACATAACAATGTCAAGGTTGATACGTTCATATCGAGGTTGCCGATATTACTTAAAAGATTATAGTCGGGAAAATAGATCTCGTGATCCAAGAGAGTTATTCAATCTTTGACATGCACAAGTCAATAATACAATTAGGTGGGTTTTTGGTGTTCTAAAAACACAATGGAGGATCTTAACGACAAAGTCTGCATATCCATTCCAAGTCCAAATTTTATGTGTCATTCTTTTTGTGTTATACACAACTTTATCATGCATATGCACAAAGATGGCAAATTCTGACTTTTTTTTTTCTCTCTAAGGTGGAACAATTTGTTACAAAATTTGATTTTGATGAGAGAATGAAAAAAATTGGTTTTTGGGTTTAGTCCCATATTCCTCGTGTGGAGATCTTTTAATGTATTTATAATGGAACTCCCTTCATTGGGCTTTGTAGCTTCTCAAGAGCCAAGCCATAGCCCACCACACACGCGTGCGCACGCGCTGAGCCGAGCCAGGCCGGGTCGGGTCAGGCTCGGGCTCGGGACGAGGCCGCGGCTCGCGAGCCGCGTGGACGCGAATAGGCTTCGGTCTTCGAGCCTTCTTTTACATTGAGTTTTAATTTTATTTTTTTTTCTTTATGGAGAATTATTTCTTTCGTTACACTCTTCACGAAGCTAAGCTAAGTTCATTGAACCTGGACCTTGTGGGGGAGGATTTTGGCCGTCGTACGTGACCCTCCTCCAACAGTCGATTGAAGATTTTATCTTTCGGGGTGTGGCGCGCTTCGAAGTGCTGAGTGGTGACTTGCTGGGCTGTCACAAAAGCACTGTAGAGTAGAAAGGTAGATGAAGAGATGACACAAAATGTGGTGACGAAGTTCGGCCGAAGCCTACGTCTCCGTGCGGTAAGACACAACCTTTGAATCCACTATCTTTGAGTAAACAGTAGAGCTACTCTCGACAGGCCGATTAATGATTCTTACAAGTAATCAGAGGGTGGAGAGGGGATCTGAAAACCAGAAAGCTCGGGGAGCTCTGGAAAACAGAAAGTGGGATTATGGTCTGGATTTTTCGATCTCCAATCATTTACAGGGTTTACTATTTATAAGGGCTTAGTTTATCTAGAGAATATTCCAAGAATATTCCCAGAAATATCCGGGGTTTGGTAAATACCGGGGGGATTTACCAGACCCCAGATAGTGCAAGTGGGCCCCAAGCAGGGCTGCGGGTACCACCATTGGACTCGTGGGCCCCAGGCAGGGCTGTGGGTCCCACCATTGGGCGTTAGCCAGATTTTGCACCCACAGTTATCCCCTCCCAGCTAGATAGGTGTTAACCTAGCTGGTTGGGATTTTCTAGTACAAAACCGGTCGCTCGTCTGTCGACCCTCTGTCCGGAGTTGGTCGTCTTTTGTCTGCTGACCAACTACGTGAGGCCGACCATTGGTCCTGCCGATCCCCTGCCAGGGGTTGGTCGGGTGTACGTCTGCCGACCCGTTGCATGGGGCCGATCATCGTCTGTCTTTCGACCCGTTGCGCGGGGCTTACTGCTGTGCGTCTATCGACCCGTTGCGCGGGGCCGACCATAGTCTGTCTGCCAACCCGTTGCGTGGGGTTTACTGTTGTGCGTCTACCGACCCATTGCGCGGGGCCGACCATAGTCTGTCCGCCGACCCATTGCGCGGGGCTGACCGTCGTCTGCCAGCCAAACCCCTGCGTGGGGTCGATCGTCGTCTGTCTACTGACCCGTTGTGCGGGGCTGACTACTGTGCGTCTGCCGACCCGTTGCGTGGGGCCGACCATAATCTGCCAGCCGACCCCTTGCGCGGGGCTGACCGTCGTCTGTCTGCCGACCCGTTGCGTGGGGCCGACCATAGTCTGTCTGCCGACCCGTTGCACGGGGCCGACCGTCGTCTGCCAGCCGACCCCTTGCGCGGGGCTGACCGTTGTCTGTCTGCCGACCCGTTGCGCGGGGCTAACCGTCACGCCCACCGACCCCCTGCCAGGGGCCGGTCGGGTGTGCGTATGCCGACTGTACATCTGCCGACTCGTTGTGTGGGGCCGACCATAGTCTGTCTGCCAACCCGTTGTGCAAGGCTGACCGTCACGCCCGCCAACCTCCTGCTAGGGGCCGATCGGGTGTGCGTCTGTCGACTGTACGTATACCCCCGCCCAACCAGCTAGGTGGTAACCTAGTTGGTTGGGACGCCGTGGTGCGAACGGGTCGGCACCTAGCCGGTAGGGGTCGGGGGTTTGATGCCGGCAGAGGGGCAGAGTCATGCTGAGGGGACTCCCTGGGGCCAGGGTAGGCGAAAACTGCCCAAGGGGGGTTGAATGCAAACAAAGGGGGATGGGGGGTTGGTTGCAAAACGAAAAAGGTTGGGGGGGGGGGGGGGGGGGTTGATTGCAAATATAGGAAAAAAGGGTAGAAAATTACGAGCCGGGGCTATGAACGACGAGACATAGCGGTTGCATCCGGGATCGAAATCTGCCGATTTTAGAGCCAGTGCGATCCTCTTATGACCCTCTACAAGGGCATCTAGAGCTGAGAGGAGAATGAAGCCGATGAGCCCATCATTGCGCGATGGGAAAACAGGATAAAACACGAGTTAAAAACTCGAAAGGCAGAGAAAAAAGGCGTAAAATCGCGACCCGGGGCCATGTACGACGAGAGCTACCGTGCGTATCCGGATCCGGAATTTGTCGATGTCAGAGCCCGGGCGATCCTCACATGGCCGTCTACAGGGCATCTAGAGTTCAGGCGAGAATAAAGCCGATGAGCCCATCCTTTCGCGATGTGAAAACAGGATAAATCACAAGTTAAAACTTGATAATTGATTCGGTCTGGGGCAACCTTCGCTCGGTTAGCCGTAGGGGTGAAGGGGAGGGGGTCCCTTATGAGTGCACGTTCCCCTCGGGGTGGGGAGATTGGGAATGTGGCGCACCCCCCAAGGGGGAGCTGGGGACGGCCTTGGTTTTAGGGGCAAAGGGGCAAAGGAGGTGGGGGTTTGGCTGGTCGGGTAAGATGTCAGTATTTGGTCGGGTGGGCTGGTCGGGTGGAGTGGTGGGGATGGTTTCTCTCATCCTCTCTCTCTCTCACTCAGTCTCTCACTCTAAACCTCTCTCTCATGCTCACCCTCTCACTCATCCTCTCTCATGCTCACTCATCCTCTCTCATGAGCTGGTCGGGTGGAGTGGTGGGAGCTGGTCGGGTTTGAGGGGAGGGTGGTCGGGTTTGAGGTGGAGAGAGGGTGAGATGGGGTGGGGGCTGGTCGGGTGGAGTGGTGGGGATGGTTTCTCTCATCCTCTCTCTCTCTCTCTCATCCTCTCACTTACTCTCTCACTCTAAACCTCTCTCTCATGCTCACCCTCTCACTCATTCTCTCACTCATCCTCTCTCATGCTCACTCATCCCCTCTCATGAGCTGGTCCGGTGGAGTGGTGGGAGTTGGTAGGGTTTGAGGGGAGTGTGGTCGGGTTTGAGGTGGTGCTTTGGTGCTGGAGTTCTGATGGGATCCGATGCTATAGTGCTGGTATGATCGCACCCGTTGATGGGATCCGGTGCTATAGTGCTGGTATGATCACACCCGTTGATGGGATCCGGTGCTATAGTGCTTGTATGATCGCATCCGTTGATGGGATCCGGTGCTTTAGATGCTCAATGCACTACAAGTTAGATAACAAAGTGGACAAACTAACCACTGCACTACAAGATAGACAACAAAGTGAATCAAACAAACAAAGCGGTGGTTGGGTGGAGTGGTCGGGTACGAATCCCTTTCTTCCTCATCCTAAAACAAAACCTAAGAATTTCGTACCGACTGGGCAACTTTCTCGATTTGCGTGAGCGTTGGAGGAAATTTCCCTATTTTGTGAAAAAAATTCAGTTTTTCTCAAAGATCGTGTCGGGTGATGTCATCGAGGTTATAAATAGGACTCAAGGAGCTCTCAAATGCCTTTGCTGAGAAATCTGTCTGGAGTCTCTGAGATCTCTGAGCTCTCAGATTCTGTGTTTTTGCTTATTTTCTACGTTGGATGTCAGGCAAGGGTGCTTCTGGGTCGATGGAGAAGAAGGGTGTTATTCCTCGTCTGAAGAAGGGCTTCAAAAGCTTTCTGACGGGTTTGTTGGAGGCCGAGGGCTCGGTTCCTCATCTAGAGGGAAGGCCTCAGGAGGAGGGCCGATCTTCTCGTCCTGAGCCGAAGGCTTTAAAGGGAAAGACTTCTAAGCCGGCTCCGGCTGCTAAGGAGACGAAGAAGACAATGAAGAGGTGTCCTACTGGGGGGGCGACTGCTCCTTGCAAGCCTATGCAAGTTCCTCGCATGCCGTTCGAGTTGGAGCCTCTGGTGCCGATTGATAAGGAACCCCTCTTCATCCACGACAAAGGCCTCCACCCGATAGAAACGTGACGTAAGGAGTATGTGAAGATGGCGCGACTGTTCAAGATGCACGCTCATATGCCGAGCTACCCGGCGATTTGTAAAATGTTTGGTATTGATCCTAAGGTTGTCTTCCTCAACAACATCAGCAAGGAGAATGTAATGGGGACGATTGTTTCTTTGGGTCAACTTAATTGCGGGATGAGGCTACCCCTTCTACCGTTTGCTGAATATCTCGAGCATCGCTCCTGGGCAAGTGGCAGGAAATGCATGGCGCGTGATCTATGCATTCTACTGTGTGGAGTCAGATCGGTAGGCTGAGCTTCAAAGTTGTTATTCCAGTTTGCGAGAGGGCGAGGCAGCACGTATTGAGATGGGTTACTTCTTTTTTTTTTTTTTTTTTTTTTTTGAGAGGTAAAAAACGAATTTATTACTGAAAAGAAAAGCAGTTACAGGACTCGGCTTAACTCTGAATGAGTAAGCAGAAACTAGGCCAAATAGGGCCACAACATCACCAAGACCCTACCTCATCGCACAGGGAGCAGACCGACAAGGTAGTCCCCGGACTAAAGGAAAAACATACCACTCAAGACTAAGACAAAACAAACAACAATCTCCAAGGAGCAGCGACAGCAAACCCCAGACAGCATCAACTAGCTCCCCTACTCCTTGTAACCCGATCAGACTGACCCTTAGGCCAAGATTCTTTGGCTCGGGACGTCGATTCGATCGCTGGATTTGGCATAGTAAGGACAGCAGGAAGGTTGGCAAGATGGGGGGGAAGCTTCCTGTATTGAGCAAAGGAATCTGAAGTATCTTCCTCAGCTCGAACTGGGTTTCCCCCACCCTCATCACTGAAGTGTTGCATGATATCTACCATCTGCCCACCAGATAGCCCCGCTGCACCCTTAGCCACAGCCTTCCGATGGGCCCGTTCAAGAGAAGGAATAGATAATCTGGGACTTCCTTCACGATTGAAACGCCGGCCAGGATGCCTCGAAGCGCCTCCAATTATGACCCCACTCCCCCTGGCAAGAGCTAAGACAATCGGTCTCTCACCCTCGCTGACTACACTCTCAGTTCGAGAAGCAGCCCCTGCAGTTTCTAGCGTAACATCAGCAATCACTGGTGTAACAGCACCATCAGGTTGCGTAACACCATCAACTGCAGTGCTTCCAGCAGCTACCGCAGTATCACCCAGCGTAACATCATCAGTCTCATGCCCTGCAGCACCCACAGGTCGTGTAACATTGGCTTCCACTTGCATCACTGTCTCTGTATTCATAGAAACAGAGCCAGTTACTTGCGTAACAGCAGCAACTGCCACTGTTACGCGATCTGCTGCAATAAATTTAGCAGCACCACCAGAGCGTTGCGTAACATCTACAACTGCATTCCCTTCTGCTGCAACTGCATGCTGCAAAGTATCTGTTACAGCATCGCATCCTGCTGAACCAGCAAAAGCCTCTGCACTAACACCATCCACAACGTGCATACCATCAGGAGCTCCAACCTCCACTGCACCAAATACAGTTGCAGCATCAACAAAATTAGCTGAGTGAGAACCTACTACAGCACACGACACTCCTTCAGAATCCCCCTCTTGATTTGCCAAAACTGCAAATCGAGAAGCGCTTCCTAACTTGGAACTAGAATCAAAATCTGCGGTTCCAGATTTTGCAGCCATTGCCTTAGCCGAAGCTTTATGCTTAGGGCCTACTTGTGTCCAAGCACTGGTGTCCAAAGGAGATTTAGCCGTTGGCACCCAATGTTTCTTAACAGGATTAATCCTAGGCCCTTGAACAGTCTTCCACTTGTCTGAGATCTTCGGGTGTGACACACACTCATTTTCATTATGATCAAAAGACTTACACGCTCGACATCGAGTAGGTTTCCAATCATAAGACACAGGCTGCACAGAGGCAAAAGTACCCGCATCATTCCGAGCTTCAACATCAAACCTAAGGTCATGCTCCACATCAATCTCCACACAAATCCTCGCATAGTTCATCCTACCCCCTTCCTTATGGGCAACCGCTGCAGCTGTGGGGCCGTCCATACCAACCGGTCTACCCAAAATACTGCCCATTCGACTTAGGGCATCAAACGACCACAATTTATCCGGGAGACTGGGGAATCTGACCCAGACAGGTATATGAGTAAGCATCGCCCTGTCATACCGAGTGTCACTCGTCCACTTCTTAAGCACAAGAGGTCTCCCTTGATAATGCCACGGGCCGCCAGCTAAGATCCTCGAACAGTCTTCAGGCTCCATGAATTTGAAGAGAAAAATACCATTTTCCCGGGAAAACATCTCCATACCCCCCTTCGGTTTCCACAGCCTCAACACCGACGCCTTAAGGTGAGGGAAGAAAGGCCGTCTCCCCAAGACAAAGCCCACTAAAGCGTTGGCCCAGAAGCTTTCCGATTTAGCTAGCTCTTCCTGAGGGCAAACTGCAATTTTCTTCCCATCGATCACTGTAGGTTCAATAAAGGTGAGCTTATAATCGTCAGGCGTCAAAGCAGATAGGGGACGAGAACCATTCCAAGCATTCCAAGCATTACCCGCTGCTCTCTCCCCAACCCCCACATTCCTTCGTGGTTCAGGCACTCCACCAGACACCTAGGATGCACCTGGCCCCATAACTGTATTAAGTTCTGCAAAGGTTTCATCTGCAGTTGACTTGGGCAATTCCACAAACACCTGTTTCGCAGCAACTGCTGCAAAAGATTTACTGATCTGAGGTGCACCAACCCCATCACCCGAACTTACTGAGGTAGATCGAGGGCTGTGCGGGGAGTAAAGAAGGGGAGGGGGGAAACAAGTACCCTCCAATTCGTGATTGCCACCCGACCCCGCAGTATAAAGACTGTTCTGTGATGCAGCAGCCCCATCACCAGCCTGCACTACACAATAGGAGCGGGGCACAACATCTTCCCGTCCACCAGATCTGGATCTCACACCAGATCTGGAATCTGCGATCAGCTCCTTTGCAACCTCATCACCACCAGATCGGGACTTGGCTACTTCCGGACCACAAGATCTGGATCTCACACTAGATCTGGAATCTGCAATCAGTTCCTCAGCAACCTCATCACCATCAGATCGGGGCTCAGCATCTTCCGGACCACCAGATCCAACATCCACTTTGATACCTCCAGCCTTCTGATATCCTGAATTACTCGAGCTCTGCACCGATCTATCATTACCACTAGAGGAAGAAGAAGCGGCAGAACTGGTGATCTCCACACCACTACTCCCTCTCAAAGCTGGCTGAAGACCTTGATCCAAAAGCTCTGCCAAACGAGGGGGAAGAACAGCACCCGCAGCCTCCAGCCCTTCTCCACCTACAACACTCGCTAGATCCTGTCCACCACCTCGGGAGGGAGGAGGGGGATGAGAGGGGCCCCCAAGATGGGGATTCCCCATGGCACCACCCACCGAATCACCCAAGAATCTAGAGAGAGAAGCTCTGGTTCTAGAGAGAGAAGCGACTCCGACTACTTCTTCTTTCATTACAGGTGGGTCTTGAGCAATGCTAAGAGGTCCACCTTCTTCTATCTTAAGGGCGTGTCTGCGCTGAGGCCAGTTGAGTGTTTACCTGATTCCGACGAGACTTTTATGGAAGGTCCCTTCTCGATCTCGGGTAAATGGTCGCCGCTTGCTGTGCCGGAGTTAATGCGATACGAGTTATCGGAGGAGGTGAAGAGTTACCAACCGGGTGAAAAATTTGATTGGTCGTCGCAACGTGCAGCAGCGATCGACAATATCTTTTTGGAGCTAACGTGTGGTAGTAGGTTATGGAAACAATTTCGCTTCTGCCCTGTGCACTTCGGAATGAAGAACCTGCTGCATCGTCTCTCGACTCATTATGAAGATAACGAGACTGTGTATTCCGATTATGGGGACGATGGGTGGAATCGAAAGTGGGCGAATGTTGCTGGGCCTTATCTAGTGGATAAACCAAGAAAGTTGATCATTGAGCCCAAGATGCATGGGCGTAAGAAGGTGGTCAAGGGTGGAGATAAGGCAGTTCCTGCCACTATCCCTTTGCATTTATCATCTCAGCATTCTCTTTTAGTAGGGGATACTTCTAGTGCCAATGACAGTGAAGATGAAAATGAAGAGCAGGAGGAGGAGGAACAGGAGGAGGAGGAGCAGGAGGAGGTGGAGCAGGAGGAGGAAGAGGGCGGCAAGCAGAGCCGCATGGAGATCCCGGTGCCTTCTTCAGTAGAGTTACACCATGGTCGTGGCAAGGGAAGGATGTCACCTGGCATGGTGGCCTTCGCTTGCCGATTAGAGGAGGAGGAGGAGGAGGAGGAGCGAGAGGATGAGAGGCACCAGGTGCCTTTCGAACCTGGTTATGATTTTGACCCTTTGATGACAGGGTTCAAAGGCAAAGGGAGACAGTCTCCGATTTCAAAGTCGCATCCGGAAACAGCGTCTGGGCTTGCCCCAGAGTTGGAGGCTTCTCATGTTGGCTTGGCGGCTGCTTCCGAGGCACGTCTCCAAGCGGTGAGGGACCGACGGAAGAGGGGAAAGTCTGCCGCTGCTACTAAAATGCACCCCCTGCCGGAGTCTATTGTGGAGCCTGCAACAGAGAAGGAGAATTGGGTTCAGTGCAGCCTACATCAAGGTGGGCCGAGTGGAACTCGATGCAGCCTGCAGTAGGGGAAGCCGATTGGAGTGTGGCGCTGCCTATCCTTACTACTCCAAGCGTTATCATGACGACAGGATAGGTGACAACGTTACCCCCTCCCCTAAGGAGGGGTGAGAAGAAGGCTAGAAGGGAGAGGATATCTGAGGAGCGTGAAGCGGCAGCAGCTGACAATAGGCTGCTCGAAGGTTTAGATTCTGGAGACTATCTTGGGATGGCTCGACATGCAGCAGATGCGTATAACATCCCTCCTGATGTTTCCTTCGATCGCTGCTTGCGGATGGTAAGTTGATATTCATGTTACTTGGTTTTAGTTTAACGTCTTAAGAGTTGACGCATTTCCTTTGTTCGTAGATGGGTGCAGCAATTCAGGTTGCTCTCCAAGGCTTTCGTCTCGAATGGAAGGATGAATGGGAGGGATTCGAAGTAACGATCTCCGAGCTCAGGGCTGAGCTGGAGGAGGCGAGGAGAGAGGTTTTGGAGTCTGGCAAGGCACGTGACCAAGCCTTGGAGAGGCTCTCTGATCGTTGCGCTGAGTTGGAGGCCCTTCAAGCTGAGATGCGGGCCTGCATAAGCAATGTTCAGTCTCTGAGGCACCTGGACAGGGAGCAGAAGAGGGTCATCAAGGAGCTTCGATCTGAGATTACAGGTATGCAGAAGACGCTCGACGAGGCTCTGGCACTAATAGACTCGGGCGCTTAAAGAGGTGCTGGCGCTGGCCATCTTTTGTGACGAGATGTCGGCGCTGGCCGACAGGTTGATGAATGTTTCGGAGGTTGTGCCGAAGGCTTGCAGGGATCTTATTGACTTGTATTCTACTGTTATCTTCTCTATCTGTGTTGTGTGTTTGTCTTTTATTTTGATAATAAAGAACATCTTTGGTTGATGACGATGAGCGTTCATAGTTCTTAGCGTGATTCTTCCGTATTGGTCGGACTTAGACGGAGTGTCTTCTCGGTCGAGCCTTTGTCTCTGGAACGTAGCTCTGTATCGTTGTAGGTTAGCCGGCTGCGTTGTAATGCGAACAAAACTAACTATGGTGAGGCACTAGCGCATGTGTCTCTACGTGACAACGAGAGCATGTGCGATGTCGATAATTCAGAGTACTCAGCGTAGTGCCCTTGTATCGGTTGGACTTAGGCGATGCACCGTTTCAGTCGAACCTACATATCGGGACACGTAGCTTTGTACCATTGCAGGTTAGTCGGCCGTGTCGCAACACGAACCGAACTAACTGTGGGGAGGCACTAGTGCATGTGTCCTTACGTGACAACGGGAGCACGTGCGATGCCAATGATTCGGAGTACTCAGCGTAGTGCCCTTGTATCAGTTGGACTTAGGCGAAGTGTCGTTTCAGTCGAACCTACGTATCGGGACACATAACTTTATACCGTTGCAGGTTAGTCGGCCGTGTCGCAACGCGAACCGAACTAATTATGGCGAGGCACTAGTGCATGTGTCCTTACGTGACAACGGGAGCACGTGCGATGCCAATGATTCAGAATACTCAGCGTAGTGCCCTCGTATCGGTTGGACTTAGGCGAAGTGCCATTTCAGTTGAACCTACGTATCGGGACACGTAGCTTTGCACCGTTGCAGGTTAGTCGGCCATGTCGCAACGCGAACCGAACTAACTGCGGGATATAATAGGATTTGAAGTTGAATTTAATAGACTTATTGAATTTGAAGTGTCAGCCTCCTTTTCATTGATAACTTGGTGGAGATTACATTCATTGATACAACTTCTTGAAATGTGATGCATTCCATGCTCTTGGTAGTCGCTGTCCTTCTGGCGTCACTAGTCGGTACGACCCTTTCCCTCCGGCCGACTCGATAATGTATGGTCCTTCCTAGTTCGGAGCGAACTTGCCGCTGCCATGTTCCTTTGTGTTTAGGAAGATCACTCTTAGAACAAGTTCTCCGACACTGAACTGTCTTCTGCTAACCTTTCGGTCGAAAGCTGACTTGATCTTTTGTTGGTAGTTGGCGATGCGTACGGCTGCTTGATCACGAAGTTCGTCTGCGCAGTCGAGGTCGCCGATGCGAAGTTCCTCGTTGATCTCTCGTTCGATTGCGAGGGACTTGATAGTTGGGCATATGGCTTCGGTTGGCAGAACTGCTTTCGACCCGTAAGTTAGGCGGAAGGGTGAAAATCCGGTCGATCGTCGAGGTGTGGTTCGATACCCCCACAGCATCTCAGGAAGGACTTTCTCCCAGAGCCCTTTCTTGTCTTCTAACTTCTTCTTAAGTATGCCGAGGATGTCTCGGTTGGAGGCTTTCGCTTGACCGTTGCACTGAGGGTATCTCGGGGTTGAATAGAAGAGTTTGATCCCATACTCTTGGCAAAAGTTTCGGAATTTGTCCGAGTCGAATTGTGCTCCATTGTCAGCAATAAGCACTTGGGGCGTGCCGAATCTTGAGAAGATGTTCTTCCTGACAAATTTGATGACTTCATCGTCTGTTTCACGGAAGAGAGGCACAGCTTCAACCCACTTAGTGAAGTAGTCAGTTGCCAACATTAGGTACTTCTTCTTGCTGGGAGAAGGTGGGAATGGGCCAAGGAAATCCAACCCCCATTGATGGAACGACCAAGGACTCGTCAGAGGGTGAAGCTCAGATGCAGGGAGATGAATTGATCAAGCGTGCCGTTGGTAGGGTTCACACTTCTGGACGAACTGTCGTGCGTCTTTGGCCATAGTGGGCCAATAGTAGCCTTGGAGTTTGACTTTCCCTTCGAGGGATCTACCACCAGAATGGTTACCGCAAGCTCCGGCATGGATGTTTGCTAATATCATCTCCACTTGTCCGAGGCTGATGCATTTGAAAAGGATTCCACTGTGGGACTGGAAATAGAGATCGTCTCCTTCAAGGCGATAAAGAGGGGGTTTTCTTTGCAATCGTTTGTCTTAAATCGGGTCTTCCGACATTTTATTGTGCTTGAAGAAGTTGAGAATTGGCCATCTCCAATCTGACTGATCTTCACTTAAGGCGTAAGTGAAGATCGGTTGCCTCCAACCCTTTCTTCCGTTTGCCGTGGCGATACCTCCGCGTTGCTCAAGGTTTGCCTTGGGTAACTATTGGTATTCGATGCTGACATGGCGTTGATTGACTGGATCTCCCAACAGTGAAGCAGCATTGGCGAGGGCATCGACTTTGCGATTGTCTGCCCTTGGTATTTGGAGGAATTTGATGTCTGTGAACTGCTTCTTGAGGTGTTGTACGAGGTCGAGATAGTGCAACATCATTTCACCTCGTGCTGCATAATCCCTATTGATCTGTCTGATGACCAACTGAGAATCACTATAGACGTTGAGGTGCTCTACCCCCAGTGCTTGAGCAGTCTCCAATACTGAGATGAGAGCTTCGTACTCGGCTTCATTGTTGGTGGCATTGAACCCGAGGAGGATAGCTTTCTCCAGGTGGTCTAGTTTGGGGGATATTAGAACTATCCCAATTCCTGAGCCCATGGCACTTGATGCTCTGTCGGTATAGAGCTTCCATCGTGGTGCGGTCATTGATGGAGCCTCGAGGTCCGAACGAGGGGCCTCAGGGCCTGGACTGAAGCGTTCCTCGTCTTTATCGTTGAGGTACATCTCGGGATCATCTTCAAGGGTGATAGAGTCTTCTACGGGGAAGTCCGCCAGGAAGTCGGCTATGGCTTGCCCTTTGATAGAAATATGAGGCTCGAATTGGATACCGAGCGAACTCATTTCGATTACCCATTTAGTCATCCGACCGGCTCGACCAGTCTTGTCGAGTATGTCTTTGAGAGGATGCTCGGAAGAGACGGTAACCAGGTGGGATTCGAAGTAGGGGCGAAGTCGTCGAGAGGCTGTCAGCAGAGCCAAAACAATTTTTTCTATCTTCGAGTAGCGAGTTTCAGCCGGCAGGAGGGTGTGGCTGGTATAGTAGACAGGACGTTCGATGGCATCCCTTTTACTGACAAGGACTGCACTGATGGCTTGACCAGTGACGGCGAGATAGATCCATAGGGGTTCCGCTAGCAACGATGCTGTCAGGATGGGGGACTGAGTGAGATAGAACTTGATGCTTTGAAAAGCTTGTTCACAAGTCGTGTCCCATCCTGATGTGTCAGCCCTGCGGAGTTTGTCAAAGAAGGGCTTGCATTTGTCAGAGGATTTGGATACGAATCGATTGAGTGTTGCTAGCCTTCCCGTGAGTCGCTGAACTTCTTTTTGATTAGAGGGTGATGGCATGTCGAGTATTGCTCAAATTTGATCGGGATTTGCTTCGATGCCTCTTCTGATTACTAGATGACCTAGGAACTTCCCTGATTGCACTCCAAAGGCGCATTTGGCTGGATTCAGCTTCATGCGGTATCTCCTTAGGATTTCGAATGTTTCGGCGAGGTCAGAGAGGTGTTCTGCTCGGGTATGGCTCTTGGTAAGCAGGTCGTCGACGTAGACTTCGACGTTGTGACCGATCTGTTCTTTGAACATCTTTGTGACTAGCCTTTGGTAGATTGATCCCGCATTTTTGAGGCCAAAGGGCATAACGTTGTAGCCGTAGAGACCCCTGTCTGTCACGAAGCATGTCTTCTCCTGATCATCCGAATGCAGGGGGATTTGATTGTAGCCCGAGTATCCATCCATGAAGGATAGTAGCTCGTGACCAGCGGTGGCATCTACAAGTCTATCTATCCTTGGCATAGAGAATGGATCTTTAGGACAGGCTCTGTTGAGGTTGGTGAAGTCGATGCAGACTCTGATCTTCCCATTCTTCTTTGGGACAACGACTATGTTTGAGATCCAACTTGGATATTCAATTTCGCGGATGAAGCCAGCGGTAAGTAATTTATCGATTTCTTCTTGAACCACAATTAGTCACTCCGGTTTGATGGTTCGTGCCTTCTGTTTGACTGGGTGCACTCCTTCTTTGATTGTGAGTCGATGACATGCATCGTCTGGATCGATCCCGGGCATATCTTCAAAACTCAAAGCGAAAATGTCAATGTTGGATTTGAGGAATGAAACCATATCTTGCGCTTCTTCACTGTTCAGGCCAGTGCCGATGAAAGTCTCTCGAGGAGGACTGCCGTTGCCGAGGTCAACTCGAACAATTTCTTCGACTGAGGGTGGAGCCTCCCATTCCAGAGGTGCAGGCTCGGGCATTAGGGGCTCCCTTGATTGCTATCTAGTCGAGGGACCGGCTTCACTAGCAGAACGCTTTGCTGGCGTAGCCTTGGGTGTTGATTGATTTCGCGCGGCTGCTGCTTCGCATGATCTTCCCGTTTGCTGACTCCCTCGGATGCATCTGATGCCCTCTTCAGTTGGGAATTTGAGGAGTTGGTGATTAGAGGAGGAGACAACATTGATCTGATGAAGGAAAGGCCTTCCTAGGATGTCATTGTAGTTTGACGTCCCCTCGACTACAGCAAAACGAACAGACACTCGCATATCGCTACTGAGATTGAGTGTAAATTTTGCTTCGCCCATTGTCATGCTCTGCTCTCCATTGAAGCCGATAATGATGGTCGGAATTACGTCAAGACTCTCGTACTTATGACCGAGACGTTTGAAGCAATCAGATAACATGATATCGATGGAGCTACCGGTATCAATGAGGATCCGGTTGACTGAGCTCCCATCAACCATGATTCGAAGGACCAAAGGATCTCGGTGAGGAGTGCATACTCCATGGAGATCCTGATCGGTAAAGATGATTGCCGGCCATGGGAGGCATTGATGGGCTATTCTACCCAGGAGTCTTCAACTTGAGCGAGAGCACGTACGTGATGGACACGTCGTACTTGTCGCTCTACCTCCTTTCGTGTTGGAGTTTGATGATGTAGGTTGCCGTGGATGCCATAAACATTCGCTTGGACTAAGATAGGAGTTGCTTGAGGAGTGACCGAGCGGATCCAGCATGCCTCCTTCTCCCTTTGGGGAGGGGGAGGAGGAGGGTGTGAGCCTCCAGCCCTGCCTGTCTCGGACTTAAAATCTTGGAGATGGCCTTGCTCCTGAAGGTCTTCCAAGTGGTACTTCAGGCTGAAGCACCGAATGGTAGGATGGCCTTGGCACCGATGGAAGTTGCAATAGACTGATTTGTCTTGCGTTTGCTTGGTGCCCGGCTGAAGAGGGTTCGGCCTTCTAAGATAGCTCTCGTGCTGGATCTGTTCAAGGATAATATCGATGGGCAAGTTCCAGCTAGTGAAGGTTGTTCTCCGCGGCTTGGTGGGTTTATCATCTGCCCTTCGTGGCTTCTTGGAGGAATCCCTCTCTTTAGCCTGAGCATTATTCGCTCGGGCTGGTGGTCGTGCTGGCTCTTTATCGGAAGGGCGCTTCCTGAAGTCTCGCCCCTTGCGAGCAACTTGATCGTCCTCGACTTCGATTTCCCTCTGGATTCGATCGAAGAGCGCTCCGAGGGAATCAGGGGGGTTGCGGATGAGGTCATTGTAGATATAAAGGTCATAACGCAAAGCATTTTGGAATGCCAATATAATTGCCTCGTCATCGAGATGGCGTCCGGAGAGCGCTGCATGCTCATTCCGGAACCTCCGTGTGAATTCTCGAAGGGTTTCATCTGAACCCATCTGCAGCCGGTAGAGGGAGTCAAGCTTCTTCTCTGGTTTGATGTTCAACCGATAATGCTGGACGAAGAGATCTGCTAGGTCTCCGAACAGGCTGACAGAGCCTGTGGGGAGATTATGATACCAATCCAACGACATGTCATCCAGGATGCCGGCAAAGGTGCGGCATAGAACCTGGTTGTCATGGTCGTATGGTGTCAATGCTTGCTTGAAGGCGAGGACGTGGAGCGTCGGATCACCCGTGAGACAATTGAACTTGGGGAGAGCAACGGTCTTCCATCCTCGAGGAAATTGGGCTCAGAGAATCTGCCGGTGAAGCGGCCCTTCTGAGGCGTGGTCGTTCCTTCGAACGTTTCACAAGTCAAGGAGGCGTCTCGAAGGTCGAGGAGAAAGACAGGGCTCGAAAGTTCTTCCTTCTTGGGGATGCTTCACCAGGGCTCGGTTGTTGCTGAGGTGCGACCGAGCTCCGGATTGATGTCTTCTACTACGAACATCCTTTTGACTGCTTGAGTCAGAGGATGATACCGAGTTGAGTGGCTTTGGGTGACGATTCGACTCGTCAAGACGTTCCTAGATGCTTTGCTTAGCCGGAGGAGGCGAGGGTTTCTTTGAGGGAAGCTTGAGGTATCGTCTGGAGGTATCGACGACGGATCGTCTGGACGGAGCGGGGGAGCCGTGGAGCGGCCGGTGGCCATTTTCTTCGTCATTGATACCAGCGGCTGATCATGGGGGATCAGCTTTTCCTCCGACAGTGATTTATCGGAGGGAGTCTCTCTCTACCATGAGAGCCGCATTCTGCTTCATGAGAGTGAGGAGTTGGAAGTCCTCTGCGGTGATCTGGTACGACGCTTGAGCATCAGCACTAGGAGAGACATGTGCTTTCCCCAAGCGCTGAGGAATTTGGTCGGCGAGTTGAGGTGATTGTCGAAGTTGAGCTTGGGTGGCACGATCAACCGACGGGCGACTCCTCGAATTGGTAGCGAGTTGTTGTTTCGGATGCTGGCTTGTCGCAAACCGGCGACTCATTGATCGAGTCATCGGATGCTGAGCGTCTGGGTGCATGCCGCTCTCCTCTAACTGGTCCATCGGTGTCTTCGCCATTTAGGTGTAACGATGGAGATAGACGGATTGCTTGGGCAACCGATAACAGCTACCAAAGGAGTTGGGAGGCTTAGAAGTTGTAAGTTGATAGGATCGAATCCCACAGACGGCACCAAACTGTGGGGGAGGATTTTGGCCGTCGTACGTGACCCTCCTCCAACAGTCGATTGAAGGTTTTATCCTTTGGGATGTGGCGCGCTGAGTGGTGACTTGCTGGGCTGTCACAAAAGCACTGTAGAGTAGAAAGGTAGAGGAAGAGATGACACAGAATGTGGTGACGAAGTTCGGCCGAAGCCTACGTCTCCGTGTGATGAGACGCAACCTTTGAATCCACTATCTCTGAGTAAACAGTAGAGCTACTCTCAACAGGCCGATGAGTGCTTCTTACAAGTAATCAGAGGGTGGAGAGGGGATCTGAAAACCAGAAAGCCCGGGGAGCTCTGGAAAATAGAAAGTGGGATTATGGTCTGGATTTTTCGATCTCCAATCATTTACAGGGTTTACTATTTATAAGGGCTTAGTTTATCTGGAGAATATTCCAAGAATATTCACAGAAATATCCGGGGTTTGGTAAATACCAGGGGGATTTACCAGACCCCAGATAGTGCAAGTGGGCCCCAGGCAGGGCTGCGGGTCCCACCATTGGACTCGTGGGCCCCAGGCAGGGCTGCGAGTCCCACCATTGGGCGTTAGCCAGATTTTGCACCCACAGACCTCTGCACAACCGTTACACCCGACGGAGCAGTGAATGCTCATCAGTGCGCTATATGCAATGGGCTGTGAGTGTGAGAACGTTATGGCTAAGGACTTCTATATAAGAGAGGGTCATATGAAGCCAGAATACATACCAAACAAAGAACTCTCTCTACTCTCTCTGTTTCTTTCTTTCTCGTTCGTGATTCTGTTGCTGTCTGGAGTACGTTGAGAGTCCCAAAGGGGTTCCCTTTGGTGCTGAAGAGGAGTCCAGTCATTGTACCTGGGGAGCATTCGTCGGAGGCCTTGAAGCACCTACCGAGGTGGCGAAATAGCTTTCAGGGTATTGTGCTAGCACAAGCCTTGACTACTGCTAAGTCCACTATTCTTCTTCCTCCTCTCCACCTTCTCTGTCATATTTGTAGACAGCCTTAGGATAACCTAAACCTTGCTTGTTTGTTGTGGTAAACTTTGCATGCTAAACTCCTCTACTTTTGTTCTATTGCTTTCTGCACTAGATTTGTAACCTCTCAATATTTTGCTCGTCATCGTTTGTATACCTTTATAGAGTAGAAAACCCAACAACTGAAAGCTATTTCTTTTGTTCTATTCTATTCCGTTTAGATCTAGATCCAATACGAGAGTGTTTATATCTAGTCTTTTGTTAACTATTAGAATTCCTCTGAATTTTCTTAAGTTTGGCGGTGTCGAGGAAAGCTTGACAAACCGGCATTAAATTGCCCTAGGAAGCTTGATATTTAAGCCAGCCAAATGCTTCACCTCCTTCCTGGAGCTGATCTGGCCGTCAAATTTTAGAAAAGTCAACAGGAACTCTTCCTAAATGACTACTAAGATGAAGAGGAAACCTAGCAAGTCTAGTGAGAAGCCTGAACCATTCGATGGGAAGAACTTTAAGAGATGACAGATGAAACTTAGGTTCTATCTGACTGTCCTTAAGGTTATCAACCTTATCTCTTCGGAGAAGCCTACCCTTACCTCTAAGGATGATGGCTCAACAAACCAAACCGACTTAGACTCCTAGGAGAGGTAGGATTATCTATGTAGGAACTATATCCTTAATTGCCTTGTCTCCGACCTTTATGATGTCTACTTCACTTGTAAGTCCGCCAAAGATCTGTGGAACTCCTTAGATAAGAAGTACGCCATAGAGGACGCCGGGTCGAAGAAATTCATAGTCGGAACGCTGCTGGAGTTCAAGATGAAAGATGAAAAGTCTGTGGTCTCCCAACTTGAGGAGATGCATATTATCATCCATGAGGTCCTCGCTGAGGGGTACAAAATCTGTGAGGGATTCCAAGTGGCAACTATCATAGAGAAGTTGCCTCCCTCGTGGAAGGAGTATAAGAACAGTTTGAAGCACAAGAGAAAAGAGATGACCCTGAAAGACCTTGTTTTCTGAATCCATATAGAGGAGGATAATCGAGTATCGGAGCAAAAGGAGCGAGCTTCTATGATAAAAGGAAAGGCCAACCTCATAGAGGGGAAGTCTTCCAAAAAGAAGGCTCTTGCTCCTAAGTCCTGGGAGAAGAATAAGCTTTCCATACCTCAGTTCAAGAAGAAGCTGAAAGGAGACTGCTTTGTATGTGGCAAGCCATGCACATAGCTAAAGAGTATTGCTTCAATGCAGCTAACCGGCCAAAGAACAAGTCCGAGGCGAACATGGCTCAGA
Organism: Chamaelirium japonicum; assembly: GCA_947650365.1. Taxonomy (NCBI): domain Eukaryota; kingdom Viridiplantae; phylum Streptophyta; class Magnoliopsida; order Liliales; family Melanthiaceae; genus Chamaelirium; species Chamaelirium japonicum. The sequence continues at coordinate 86,213,974 of OX393551.1, read as the reverse complement.
GGAGTTACTTCTCTGCGGTGATCACTGAGGCCAACCTAGTCAGCAACCTTGCAGACTGGTGGGTGGACATGGGAGCTACCCGACATATATGTGGGTCAAAGACCTGCTTCTCCACCTACACACCTGCAAAAGAAAGAGAGTCATTGTACATGGGGAACTCCTCAGTTACTCAAGTTGCTTGGAAAGGGAATGTGATTCTGAAGTTCACATCTAAAAATCTTCTGACTCTGAAGGAGGTGCTGCACGTCCCAGACATCCGGAAGAATCTGGTCTCCGGAGCAATGCTGAGCAAGAAGGGCTACAAGCTTGTATTTGAGGTGGACAAATTTGTCCTGACTAAGGGATGGTCTTTTGTGGGAAAGGGTTATCTTGATGAGGGCTTGTTTACGCTGAATGTAACCTCTTTTATTAGTGATAATAAATTATCGTCTTCTGTTTACTTGTGTGATTCTTTTGATCTGTGGCATGTTAGACTATGACACGTTAACTCTAAATCCCTTAAAAGGTTAGTTAACTTAGGTAGTGTACCTAAATGTGTTCCATCCTTAAATGAAAAGTGTGGCATATGCGTAGAGACAAAATATGCAAAGAAACCTTTTAACAGTGTAGAGCGTAGCCTAGAAACCCTAGACTTGATCCACTTAGACATGTGCGACCTTAAAGGTTACATTACGAGAGGAGGGAACAAATATTTCATCATTTTTATTGATGATTGTTCCCGACATTGTTGAATCTTTCTCCTTAAGAGTAAGGACAAGAGCTTGTCCAAGTTTAAATCCTATAAGTCTGAGATAGAAAACCAGTTAGGGAAGAGGATCAAAGTCCTTAGGTTGGACAGATGAGGTGAATATGAGTCCGGAGACTTCACTAAGTTTTGTAAAGATAACGGTGTAATTTATCAGACCACTGCTCCATATTCCCCTCAGTCTAATGGAGTAGCTGAGAGGAAGAACATGACCTTAAAGGACATGGTCAATGTCATGATGATCAGTTCAGGGTGCCTACAAACCTGTGGGGGAAGCTGTGCTCTCAGCAGCACATGTTCTTAATAGGATCCCATTTAAGGAATCTGAGCAGACTCCTTATGAGATTCTGAGAGGTAGGAAGCCATCCTATAAACACCTCAAAGTGTGGGGTTATTTAGCGAAGGTATCCATACCTAACCCTAAGAGGACCAAGCTGGGTCCTAAAACAGTTGACTCTGTGTTCATAGGATATACCCAGAACAGTAGTGCGTATAGGTTTTTAGTAATACATTCTGAAAATCCATACATAGATGATAATACCATTATCGAGACTAGGGATGCCGAATTCTTTGAAAGTCGATTTTCTTATAGAGAGAGGTCTAAAAAACCTCAGGAGCCCAATACGCTTGAGAGGCCTGCTTCTAGACAGAGAGATGACTCTTCAGATAATAAAGAGATCGAACCTAGAAGGAGCAAGTAAGCTAGGACTGGTACTTCATTTGGGCCTGACTTCATCACATATCTAGTGGAAGAGGATCCAACTAGTTATAATGAAGCCATAACCTCAATTGACTCTATCTTTTGGAAGGAAGCTATAAATAGTGAACTTGAGTCCATAATATCCAATAACACCTAGGAGCTAGTTGAGCTACCTCCTGATTGCAAAACAGTTGGATGTAAATGGATATTCAAGAAGAAGGTTAAGGCAGACGGATCCATAGAAAGATATAAGGCTAGGTTAGTAGCTAAAGACTATAAGCAGTGAGAGGGAGTAGACTTCTTTGACACTTACTCGCAAGTTACTTGAATTACATCCATTAGGTTGCTTATAACTATAGCTGCTATCCATAACCTCGTAATTCATCAGATGGATGTAAAAACTGCATTCCTAAATAGAGAATTAGAGGAAAAGATCTACATGGATCAGCCCGAAGGCTTCATAGTGGAAGGTTTGGAGAAGAAGGTTTGTAGACTAAAGAAGTCTCTTTATGGTCTCAAACAGGCTCCAAAACAATGGCACGAGAAGTTTAACCATGTGTTAACTTCAAGTGGGTTCAGGATTAATGAATCAGATAAATATGTCTACACTAAGGTCAATAACTTGACTTCTGTGGTCATATGTCTCTATGTAGATGATATATTGATCTTGGAAAACAACTTAGAAGTAGTGGTCAAGACCAAAGACTTCTTGAGTAGGCACTTTGATACGAAGGACTTAGGAGTTGCAGATGTTATTCTTGGAATCAAAATTAAGAAAAATTCTAATGACATAGCTCTATCTCAATCTCACTATGTCGAGAAAGTGCTTAGGAAGTTCGATCATTTTGATTGTCGACCTGCCAAAATGCCATATGATCCTTCAGTACACCTGAAGAAGAATTTAGGGCCTAATGTATCACAACTAGAATATTCTAGGGTAATTGGCAGTCTCATGTACATCATGAACTGCACGAGACCCGATATTGCCTATGCGATATGTAGACTTAGTAGATGCACTATTAACCCTAACTAAGAGCATTAGAATGCTCTAATCCGAGTTCTAAGGTACTTAAAATATACATTAGATTATGACATTTTCTATGGTAGGTATCCTGCTATCCTAGAGGGATACAATGATGCTAATTGGATTGCGGATTCCTCAGGAACCAAATCTACTAGTGGGTATGTGTTTATCCTTGGAGGGGGTGCAATTTGTTGGAAATTATCCAAACAAACATGCATTGCCCGATCCATTATGGAGTCGGAGTTCATAGCCCTAGATAAAACTAGTGAAGAGGGTGAATGACTAAAGAATCTCATTATGGATATTCCCTTTTGGCCAAAGCCTATTCCTGCTGTCCCAATTTATTATGATAGCCAAGCAGCTATAATGAGGGCCAGGAATAACTCCTATAATTTAAAGTCACGACATATTCATCATAGATATAACACTGTTCGACAGATGTTGAAAGATGGGATAATTACTATTGACTATATTAGGTCAAAGGATAATTTAGCAAATCCCTTAACTAAAGGGCTAGCTATAGAGTTAGTTCTAAGTACATCGAGGGGGATGGGGATGAAGCCTATAAGCTAATAAGTCTCCGATAATGGTAACCTAACCTACTTGACTGGAGATCCCACGATCGAGGTTCAATAGGAAAACAAATTATTCGAGGGATTTGTGGGGTACTATAAATTTTTTTTTTCTATTCCCTATGATGTGATAGTATATTCTTTATCGCCGAGAGGCAGAGTTTTAGACTCTTAATGTTAACTATAGCTGGCATACCAGTGGGGTGTATAGATACAGAGCACTCTTGATAGTAAGCACCTATATGAGTAAAGAAGTGTGGCGGCTTCTATGAGAATTGAGGCTAATTCTCTAGAACACTCATGAAAACTGGGGAAGGCTCATGGCCATAAAGAGCACAACCGCATGGGACTCTATGATGTATATAAGGTATGGGTGAGACTTGTCGACTAGACTTACAATATATAGCTGTACAGTTCAAGACATAAGTTCACTGTCAGCTAGTAAGTTCTACAGGTCTATACTAAGCTAAGGTTCAAGTCGAAAGACACCTTATGTCTATACACACTTCTTATAAGTACTCCAGACTATTTCTTTCAATTTGTTTTTCGATATTTTCATTCTTGTGGGGGATGGTTACAAAAATTGGTTTTGATGAGAGAATGAAAAAACTGGTTTTTGGGTTTAGTCCCATATTGCCCGTGGGGAGATATTTTAATGTATTTATAATGGAACTTTCTTCATTGGGCTTTGTAGCTTCCCAAGAGCCAAGCCATAGCCCACCACACACGTGCATGCTGAGCCGAGCCGGGCCGGCTTAGGCTCGGGCCGAGGCTGTGGCTCGCGAGCTTCGTGGACGCGCATGAACTTCGATCTTCGGGCCTTCTTTTACATTGAGTTTTAATTTTTTTTGTCTTTATGGAGAATTATTCTTTCCGTTACACTCTTCATGAGGTTGAGCTAGGTTCATTGAACCTAGACCTCTGCACTATCTTATGCAACCGTTACACCCGATAGAGTAGTAAATGCTCATCAGTGTGCTGTATGCAATGGGCTGTGAGTGTGGGAGCGTTATGGCTAAGGACCTCTATATAAGAGAGGGTCTTGTGAAGCCAGAATACACACCAAGCAAAGAGCTTTCTTCACTCTCTTTGTTTCTTTCTTTCTTGTTCATGATTCTATTACTGTCTGGAGTACGCTGAGAGTCCCAAAGGGGTTCCCTTCGGTGCTGAAGAGGAGTCCAGTCGTTGTACCCCTGGGAGCGTTCGTCGGAGGCCTTGAAGCACCTACCGAGATGGCAAAATAGCTTTCAGGGCATTGTGCTAGCACAAGCCTCGACTATTGCTAAGTCCATTGTTCTTCTTCCTCCTCCCCACCTTCTCTGCCATATCTGTAGACAACCTTAGGACAACCTAAACCTTGCTTGTTTGTTGTGCTAAACTTTGCATGCTAAACCCCTCTACTTTTGTTCTACTGCTTTCTGCACTAGATTTGTAACCTCTCAATATTTCTCTAGTCATCGTTTGCATGCCTTTATAGAGTAAAAAACCCAACACAATTAAGGGTGAGGAGACTATAAAAATTGACAACGGGTACGAGGAGTACTAAGAGCTTTTGAGCATTAGAGAGCGTAGGAAGAGAAACCAATATTGAGTTGCAAAGTAAGATGATATCACTTTGCGCATGTGAACCCATTACTGTAGACAATATATTAGACCTCTAATAAGGTCTCAAAATAATATATTTAGGTTTGTAATAATTAGTATGAAGTACTTTTTAACATTAGTTATCCAATGTTTGGTCTAGTCACAATATATTTGGGTTTGTAATATTTAGTCTTGCATTTGTTAACTTTTGTATATGTTTCAGTCATGCTATGTTTAATTTTAGACATATTTGAAATATATTGTGCCATTCCTATTTGACATATTTCAAATATAATATGATATTTCTATTTTAGTGGACCAGATGGCTACCCTGACTCCCATAATACCAAAGTCTGAGTCAAAGATATTTCGATAGGACCCTCAACACAATAAGTACTTATACAAGTACTTGGTTGACCATGCCCTAAATGGGATAAAAATTGACAAAGGATTCGAAACACTTGCCTAAAACAATTGGCTAAGGCAATGAACCAGCAGTTTCGTATTGACATCCAACTCACGAATGCCATAAATCATTTACGAACCTTGCGAGATAAGTGAGACGAGATAAACATGATTTTGAAGAACCCTAGTAGAGTGAGTGTGGATTATGAGAAAGGCATCATCGAAATGGGTCCAGCTACAGTAGATGAGTACATCCAGGTAGTTATTGTGCTTTTAGTATAAATAATTATTTTTATATTACTAGTATAAATATGTTTTTATTTTGTACTTATGTAGGTTCATCTTAAATTTCACTACGTCAAAATGTTCTAAAAACAACGGCCCAAGGCCGTTGTTTTGCATATAATACAACGGCTATAAGCCGTCGTATGGGCCGTCGTTTTCCAAGACGTGGTTTAATTATACGACGGCCCAAAGCCGTTGTTTATATCGTCGTATTTATACAACAGTTTTAAGCCGTCGTTATTATGTTTAATTACGACGGTTACCACTCGTAGTTTATTGAAGAAAATGAGTCATAGCCGGCTACTTCTGTAGTGTAGAGACGGCTGTGGACCGTCGTTTTCATATACATAGGTTTAAAAAAAAATGCAGTAACAATTTTTTCTCAGTTTATGTACACATGTACAGATCGAACCACAAGAAGTACTCTGTTTACATATACATACAGATCCACAATGAACCCAAAAATATCAAAACATCCACAACATCGAAATTAATTTTGAATTTCATAATATTCACCACATCCACATTGTTCAAAAAAATATTACTGAAACATTACTTCTAAAAGACAAGTCTTAAACCACAAAGAAAGGTCACACTATGATCCAAATCACTTCTAAAAGACAAGTCTTAAAGCATTGTTGAATTATTACATAACATTTCACATTACTTCTAAAAGACAAGTCTATAAAGATAAGTAAACCACAAAGAAAGAAGGCCACACTATGATCTCTCCAGGTGCGCAATCGCCAAACGTAGCGCCTCCCCCATCAAGCAAAGTTTGACTGGCATCGGTAATATCCTCAAGCAAAACTTGTACTGTTGCATTATCAACTGTTGACCCCGGAGCTGCACCGATAACCTTTCCTACAGCAACAGTTGCCTTCTGAAAATTCTTCAAAACACATGGACCGGTCCGTATGGATGGTTGCTCCTCAAATGAACTTTGGGGATGTGACCCCTACATAAGAACAATGATAGAAATTTATTATATCCCTCGATCATCAAGTAAATGACATGAGTACAAGACTTCAATTGGTATCAAGGTATTTAGAAAATAAAGATGATTTTCATACTTGCATATATAAAAGTACAAGAATTAAAATATGCATGTGATATGCAATACAGGATCACATCACAACTAAAACAAAGAGGATCCATGAGACAGAATGAGAATACATGGTCTTTTGGCTCCATTGAAGGCCTTTGGGTTGGTGATGTCTCAATTTACCGATCACAAACTATAGGGAGCAACACACCATCATCGGGCCGAAGCCATCGATCAAGTTGTCACACTCAATAAGATTGGACACGAGCCTATGTTGGGCCATCACCTTCCATTGACCATAAGTAACTTGAATGTTAAAGTATCAAAAATGCCAAACGTTATTAATCTCAAAGTTGTACAGCATATGTTGGCCGAATATAAAGAAGACAATCCATTTTCATGTTGCACATAAAGGAGTTACAAAATGATGCAATCACATGGAGAATGTGGACGGACATGTCATTCTCTCATTAGGAAAATTTAGCAGAAGGCATGTTCAAGTGCACAACCTATTTGAGACCATAAAGTACCCTATGAAGATAGTAGCCTTAAAGAAGAGGGCCAGTAAAGGGGTGTTTGTCATTGTTCTCCATGATCGTTCTGTTGTTCCTGCCTATGCATTATTCGGAATTTTTTTTTTGAGGCAAGAACATCGGAATGATCTTTAGGAATGATGCCAAACACCCCATATGTCTTGGTGACGGATGCAAATAAACCTCTCCATAAAGGTTATCATATACAAACATTTTTCACATCATGTTAATGTAGCAACAATTGAACTGGCTTGAACAATGTATGCGTAGATGGTAGTCATCTTAGCAACCAAGGCAAAGGTCCCATGGTCGTCACTTGCACACTCCTGGTTTAAACTCTGCATCACCAATTATCCTTGTACATCTTGATGGATCTATTATATTGAGTCTTTCGGATACACGAGCATCCGAGGGTTCATCATGGATTCTTAGATTTAAGCGTAAGAAGTCATAGTTGAGTCTAGTTTATTTAATTTTTGCAATAAAATAAGAAGCCTAAACTACAAGACTTTAACTAAATTTATGGACGCATGGATTAAGGGAACCTATTATAAGTAGTTATCATAATTTGCTAGGGAATCATATTGTAACTATGAATCATTAGTCATTAGGTATTTAGTGAGTATCCTAGATGAATAGAGAAGCCTTTAGGAATCCTATATGATCTAATACATTAGGTTACCAAAGTTTTACATCCATTAGGATTAAGATTTCGATTTGGTTTTGAGGGTTATATAAACACATGTTAGAAGGTCTACAAATTCGAACATGATCATATGAAGTAAAACCCAGATGCGCACGGCCCATCTCAAACGGGGCCCAATTATCTTTTTTTATTATTTATTTTCTATTTAATTTGTCATTTTTGCCATAATTATTTAGGCAATTTTTAGACTTGGGTAACAAGTTACCTTTTTGGTGTTTTTAGTCTCATTGCTTGGGGACATTAGTTGATGTAAGCCGATCTATTATATAAAGACATGGCCTCTCGATCAATGAATTGATTAATGAAAATTTTTTGTGTTCTTGCTGAAAGGATGCATCTCCCGCTCGTTGGTGCCGACTCCAACGAGCCGGGCATGCCAGGCTTGCAGGGGTTCCACCCGAGTTTTGAAATTTGTAGGAGACCATGATAGTTTGGGAAGGGACAGAAAAGGAGGCGTGATGCTAACTTTAGCAAAGGGAATTACAGATCAACACTACTCAAAATAACGAAGATTTGATACAGTACTTGGACAGGGTGTAGTTTCAACCCAATAGTTTTCAAGTGATTGAGTGATGTCGGTTCCCGACAGTGATTCCCAACCGAATGCATGACCTTATGCAAATGGATGCAGTTGAAACAGTTGCATCAAACAAAACATGCTACTTAAGAAATTGGATTACATCAACCATTCATTACAAAAAATTGTTGGATTGCATCAATAATAAATCAGAACATACTGCAAATGGTTCAACTTAAAATTTTTGGATTTGTAACATTAATGATGCACCAATGAAAAAAATTGCTACTTTGTGCATCCCCTGGCAGTAATCAATTTGATTTTGGACGGACCAAGAGTTAGCTTCTTAGATGCCTAATGGAAGAAAGGTTCATGTAAAAACAAAGGACTATCAGTTTCGAAGGCTTTAGAACTATTTAGTCCAGTGGGTTGCATATTTTCATAAAAGATAATTTTCATACTTGCATAGAAGTACAAGGATTCATACTTGCATAGCAGCTAACAATTTACCTGAGGACTGTTGCCGGCATTGGACGAGTGATCCTTTTGTTTCTTATAAAGATCAACCTTCTTCTTAAGCTTCCGATACTCATTTTTATTGCACTCCAGTCTCTCCCTATATCCACCCGAAGCAATAATTGTGGTTTTAGACACTCCACTACCCATGGCTCGTACGCGTCCTCGATTGTCACGGCCAATGACCTTTCAAGTATACAAAATACGAGTTACATATTAATAGTTACTTTATAGTCATATAGACATTTACTTAAATTGATTACAAACCTGTGCAACCGGATCATGATTTAAGTCTCTTAATCCGACAGAGGGGTCTTCGGTAATTATTCTTTTGAGCTCAGTCTTAGAAATAAATAAATAGCTATTACTAAGTCGATAATGACATGCATGATAGTCAAAATGATATTACTATTGTATTAATCTTATTCATACTGTATGCTCGGTGGAAGTAGGAGTTGGAGATGTCCCATCCTTTCGGGTATGTGTGGCTATGTATCTCTGTGTCCTATTGAGCGTAATACCAGGATTGTTCTTCATCTACAAAATGTTAAATATATAAATTAATATAGATGATAAAATCTTAAATTTTTTGACATGTATTCAAATTTATTAAGTCTTACTAGCTCATCTGCCGTACATGCAGCTCCCCATCTGCCAGTCGTGTGGGGGCTATGCATCGCCTCTCTTGCTGTCTTCCCCCTTTCTCGAAGTATGTGATAGTCATCCGAGGAGCACATGTCAACGAACCGCTCCCAGTCCTCCCGCCTGACATAAGATGGCACCTCTCTCTTCCTCTCTGCATTTGTGGCTTTGGTATCTATATACTTCTTAACCAACTTGTGCTTCCACTCCTTCCATCGTTCATTGGCCTTTTTTAGGATCCAAGGGTGGTATAGTTCAGAAACAATAAATTCTCCCTGTTGTAAATGATCATATTTATCAGTAGTAAATAAATTTTTATAACTCAAATAGAAAGACTTTTTAATTTAACATGTATTTACCATCAATGAGTCCAATATCTGTTGCTTGCTTTCTTCTGGCACAGTACGCCAGGAATCATACGCAGGTGAGCAATGTTTCTCAGTAGCAAAATTGCTCCATTTACGATTCACTGATTTCCACTGCGGGAATCCATTGGATGACGCATGTGGGTATCATTTTCCATTACGCTTGCATGCCATGTCATTTGCTCAGCAATCCATGGTACACTATACAATCTTTGCAACCTTGGCGTTAAGGGAAAGTATCTTAACTTTTTCCATGGTAAACGTTTACCTCTCGAATTACTTTCATTACTCGGTTTCCATCTACTTTCACCGCAGCTTGGACAGCTATCGTTATTTTCATACTCCCTCCAATATAATATACAATCATTACGACAAGCATGGATAATTTCGTAGCCCATGCGTAAAGATTTCACCAATTTTTTTGCAATGTAGGTGCTCTCTGGCAAAGTGTTCTGATTTGGTAAAATCTTCTTTATCATTTGTAATAGCTCTGTAAAGCTCTTATTAGACCAACTGTGACGTGACTTCATGCTCAATAACTCAACTGTCACTGACAATTTAGTATGCTCATGTTGACATAAGGGGTACAATGGTTGAATGTCATCCTCCATCAACTTGCTATAAGCAATATCCTGTCTATCATCAGTCTGATATGGAGCCTCGCTTTCATTGTGACTTTCATTCATATATGTATCTAAGTCCTCAGAATAACCACGTCCAAATGTGTCATTCACCATATTGACCATACTTGGGAACACATCTTCTTTGTGTTGCAACATAGATGATGTACCAGTAACATCTTTCTCACGATGCAGTATGGGAAATGATTCTCCATGATGGAACCATATTTTATATGACTTATCTATACCATTACATATCATATGTTCCTTGATAACATCTGATGTTTTCTTTCCCTTCAAGTTACGACACTTAACACATGGACAACAATACCAATCAGAATTCCCTAATGAATCCTTTGTGAACTGGAGGAATAAGTCGACGCCATATATGTACTCTTTTGTCCATCTCTGTGCATTCATCCATTCCTTGCTTGGGGGAGTCAAAGACATTTTCTACATAGAATAGACAGAGATATCAAATTTTAATTATGACCAGGATTGCGTAAGATTAATAAAAAATAATTATCAAGATATTGAGTCTTGTCATCTTCTTAATTATCAACAAGGCTTTATTAAGGCTTAGATTATCTAGAATAAAAAAAACACATATAGGACAACACTTCGCTAAAAGGAGCATAATACAGATATTGAGTTAAAAACATAATACAAGGTTCACCTCATGTCAAGTTATCTATTGCACATCTCATGTGAACAAGCAGATTAAGTATCAATATTAAAAAAAAAAACATTGTGATAATGTATCTGCTTAAATTTTTAAAGTAGAAATCTCGGCTTTATTTATATTATATAGCATTATTAATTCCAGTTAGACATATATGTTCTATATTATAGAAACTGTGGAGTGATTTAAAATAGAAATGACTAGAATCATTACCTATTTGTCCAATATCATAGTAAATATGAACAACCCCGGTAACGTGAATCATTTAACTATGGGGATATTCTTTGCATAATGATATAGTACCCGTTTAGGTAGTGGTCTGCTCTAGTCTACCAACATGTAATCATATAAAGGGGCTTGAAAATACCAAGCATGATATATCATGCTTGTAAATTTTGGTTAATACTATAAAAAAAAAAAACACTTTCAATAACGTATAGTTGTGCCATAATACAAAGTTACTAACTACTAATTAAGAAGAGAGAGATATGATGTAATATTATAAACTGGATTCGAACTTCCACACTTTTTATATTTTGTAAGCTTTAATAACAAGCCAAACAAACTAAGAAAATATCAGATCTATGTAGAAATACCAATAATCCAAAAGTGCTCCTTAAAGAAAAGACCAAACAAGGCATTAGATCTAACATAAGAAATGAGCTATAATATGCAATTCCCTTTTTTAATCCTTCTTTTGATGTAGTGTTAGGACCTTTTGTTTGGAAAATACTCATTTTATTCTTATATGCAGCTTTACAGAAAAAGTGAAAAACCATATAGAAGAGTAATAATTCAGTAAAAAAGTTAGTAACGATTATTTAAAATCACGTTTCATGGTAGCCACTATAGTGATTTTAATGTAGCTGCTTGACATACTTGTTGCGTTAGGATTTTGTTGTCGATGTTGAGTGAGCCATCTAGACCATTGATTGAAGAATATAGAGCCATCTGATTATCTTTATAACATGCTACAACTGTTCACAAGCTAACTAGGACAAAAAATCACGGGATAGATCTAGACGTCGATTAAGATCGGAAAGGAGAGAGAGGAAGAGAGAGAATTCAAATGGACCATTTTCCCATGTAAATATGACTCTCAGAAATCCGATTAAGACCTACTATAAATATATTAAAAACCTATTGTAAAAATAACAAATACATATTCAATAGCATTTAATTGCTATTTGATATTAATTAGTATTTTTTTAATGTTAATTGGTACTCTCTATCTCTAATAAGTAAATCACACTCCGAAGGCATGTGGCTGTCAGAGTGCCAACGGGCACGTCGCCGCCAAAGGCGGCCATCCAAGTGCGGACGGACGTGAGCATTTACTAGTACTTTTCACACAGCCACGACCTCTGCATTGCACTCATACCCTTTTTATATACAATCAGATTGTTCCCTTTTCTCTTGCATATTAGGTTAAGGCACATATGACTCACGTAGCATCTGCAGCGAAATCCCCAAGCAGTAAAACTTTTCTCACTGCTGAAATTTTTTTGCCGTGTGGGGATTTTACTGCAAAATGATGAGTGAGGCATCTGGACGGTTCCCTAATATGTAGGAAAAAGAGAGCCATCTGATTGTATGTAGAAAGGGTACGAGTGCAGTGCATTGGTCATGGTTGTGTGTAAAGCATAATCAGATGGCTCTCTATTCTTCCATCAATAGTCCAAATGCCTCACTCAGCATTTGCAGCAAAATCCCTAGGCAGCAAAAAAATTTCCAGCCCTGTCCTGTGACCTCCTGGCCGTTCCATCAAAAACAAAACAAAAAAAAAAAAAATTTGCAGAAACCCCTATTGTTTAAATTTCTCAATAATTGCTGCAATTGCATTCAAATCTTAAGAGGATTTTGTGGGTGCAAAAATTGTACCGGACCAGATCAGAGCAGCATGGGCCCGCGCAACGGCCCAAATGGGTAAGCCCGCCTGGGCTCACATGGGCCCACTCTACGAGGCTCACAGATCAAGCCATACCCTTTATTGGGCCCGAACAACGGCCCAATAAGGGCCCAGCAAGGAGGCCCAGAACCAGTGCCACGTCATCAGCGCCACGTCATCACTGCCATATCGGGCACGTACCTACGCTATAAAAGGACCCCCAAGGCATCCAGGAAGGGGGTGGGCCATTCAATCAGAGGAGAAGGATCCCAGAGCAAGTGCTAGAGCTCTATTCTCCCCACCTTGTTCTCTTCTAGTTGCTCCGTGCAACCCCACTGTACGAAGCTTCTCTCGGCCTGTCGAGAGAACGCTCAACCCTTTATATTCAAATTATAGTGAAGATCAGGTGGCACCTCTCGCCCGGAGACGTAGGTCGTAAGGCCGAACTCCGTCACCAATCCTTGCGCCATCATTCTTTACTCTCTCTATCTATTCTCCCATCTCTCTAACTCTACAAATCGTCCAAATCCAATCAAGGCTGTGGGGGTGGGATTCTCGATCAAGGCGGCTCGGAAATTTCCCCCCACAATCTTTGGCGCCGTCTGTGGGATATCGATAGAGGTCTTACCCACACCTCTACCGACTCCTATTCAGCTTGTGGTGACGAGCCACAAGTCCTCCTCCAAATCAACATCAACGCCATCATCACGCCGACATCAACACGCTCGATGGTGAAGGCCAGCACTAACCCACCAAAGGCGGGTGCTAAACGAACAAACAATATGCTGATCGAAGAAGAACAAGAAGTCTCGATTGCAACCAACCGAAGAAATGTTCGGGAACGACTGGGGCCGCAAGGCAGCCTTCCAGAAGGGCACAGCGATCGGCGAGACCCATCATCCCCGAGGCGTCGGTCCGGCAAAGAACCTGCTATTCAAGGGAACGAGCCTCAGGCTACATATGAGATCTCGGCTGCTGACTTCCAACTGTTAAATCTCATCAAGAAGAATGCGGCCCTCGAACAAGAGAGAGACTCCTTGAAGAAAGCAGCTGAGAGGACGGGGGTTATGATCCTCAACTCTCCCGCTGCGACTGAAGGCCCACTGATGACTCACCCAGCTGCGAGTCATCATCTTGAAGAACCATATGTGCCGCGGATCGAGAGGCGTCAGGTATCCACACAAGCACCAAGGCAAACGGTGTGGGATCGCCTCGATGTCGACGGTGCACTAAGTTATCGCCGAGAAGGATCGCCTTAGTCAACAAGGTCCACTGGACGTTCTATCCCTCCGCACATGAAAGCAACAAATGCCCGCGAGCTGCTCAACCGATTAAGGCATACCGCCGACATGGGACGCCGTCATCAAGACCGTAGACAGCTAATCACCTCGGTGGGGCCACTGCATCCCCAGGTTCTAGTAACCCCATTTCCTATGGGTTGGCGAACATCGAGCCTGCCAAAGTTTAACTGCATCAAGGGAGACCCTGCTCTCCATATCCTAGCCTACAAGCAGGCCCTGACGCCGTATGAATATGAGAATCATATCCTTTGTCGTATGTTCGCTGGAAGTCTCGAGGGACCTGCCCTTGACTGGTACCACACGCTGCCTCCCGGTACGGTGGCCACATTCAAAGAGTTGGCTGAACTTTTCATGGACCATTATCGGCTAAACTTAAAGCCGAAAAAGAAGCTGGATACACTCTACCGGCTGAAGATGGGCTACGATGAGTCTCTAAGGAGCTTCACGATGAGGTTTCGTAATGAGCACTCTGAGCTCACCGGTCGGTCCCAGAATGAGGAGGCCATCATGCTGGCAATCCAGAATGCTATCCGGCCAGAGCTCCACGTCTACACCGACTTTATCCGGTATCCTCCCAGTACCTTAGAGGCAATGTTCAAGCGCGTACAGCGGGAGATAGAGGTGGAAGACAATCAGCAGGCCAGAAGACTACGCGAGCCCCGCGAGTCTCGTGACTCCCGACATAAAAAAGACGACGAAGCTCCTAATGAAGGACACTACAAGAAGTCTGCCCATGCCGCGTCCGACCAAAAGGTGCAGGTCAAAAGGTACAATAAAGATCCGAAAGCCCCTCCAGCGGAAAAGAGGCGAACTCCAAGGGAGCAAAGGGTGTTCACTGAGTTGAACACCTCCATTGAAGACATCTTCGCCTATCTACAGAACGAGCCCTTTTGCAAGTGGCCACAGCCTCTCCCTCCAAATTCCGACCAGGCAGGAGATACGACGGCCTACTGTGAGTTTCATCGCAGCCATGGCCACACAACCTCTACATGTCGGAAACTAAAGCATCACATCGAAGACCTGATCCAAGAAGGGCGGCTCGATGGCTACCTCGCTAATAAGGAACCATGTCGAGAGTAGGAGAGGTTGCAGCAGTGGAGAAAAGAAAGTCAATGTAATACGTGGATGCATAATCGTAACGTCCACGGGGCAACCTCTGAAAAAGTGTAACCGCTACTTTGTCGTATCAATAAAGTATCTCTTTTTTTCCTAAAATCAAATCTCTCGAAGTTCGATTCCACCTTGTTAAGGTATAAAAAAAAAAGGGTTCCTGGCAACCCAGGTCAACCAAAGACCTTCGATTCCGCCCATTCAAGTCGGAAGCTCGAAGGCAATTCGGCTACGCCCTCTCGAGGCTAAAGTCCGATAAAAAGGCCCCTGGCAACCCAGGTTAACCAAAGACCTTCGATTCCGCCCATTCAAGTCGGAAGCTCGAAGGCAATTCGGCTACGCCCTCTCAAGGCTAAAGTTCGATAAAAAGGCTCCTGGCAACCCAGGTCAACCAAAGACCTTCGATTCCGCCCATTCAAGTCGGAAGCTCGAAGGCAATTCGGCTACGCCCTTTCAAGGCGAAAGTTAGATAAAAATGCTCCTGACAATCCAGGTCAAGCTAAACTATCAACTATACTTATCCGAGGTGACCAATGCCTCGGCACTCTACAAGCCCAAGGCCCAGCCCTTGGCACTCGAAGACAAAGTCCGAGGCGACCAACGCCTCGGCACTCTACAAGCCCAAGGCCCAGCCCTTGGCACTTGAAGACAAAGTCCGAGGCGACCAGCGCCTCGGCACTCTACAAGCCCAAGGCCCAGCCCTTGGCACTTGAAGACAAAGTTCGAGGCGACCAATGCCTTAACACTCTACAAGCCCAAGGCCCAGCTCTTGGCATTCGAAGACAAGGTCCGAGACGTCGTCGCCGACGTATTGGCATTCGATCAAAAGTCCAAGCTTAGTCTTGTCACTCAGGTCCAAGCATTAGATTGTCAATGGCCATCACCTTTTCTCGACGACTAACGGTTCCAAGCCGGTCAGGGGGTGGTTGGTCTGACTCTGTCAATGCGTGTCTCTACACTGGTGCAGTCGACGGTGGGTAACACGGGATAAAATGGTGCTTCCTTGATCCTGGCCAAGTCAACACCCTCGCGTGACCGTAGTACCTGATGAATACAGTAACCAGGTACGGTAATACATTGGGTGAAGACCGGCTGGCCATCATGCGGTGTCATCCTAGGTTATCTCTAAAAAACCCCCTCGAATGTAGCATTGTCCCTTGCCGACATCCTCGCGCACCAGCGTTTTACCGAAAAAGTGTCGGTTTCAAAAGGGGCTGAAATTCGAAAAATATACTATTTTCAATACCGACACTTTTTGGCCTCTTCTAGCAGCCCCAATAATGGGATGTCGGCACCAACAAGCAGCCCCCCCTCGGTTTCGCACAAAAACCGAGTAGGGAAGAGGTGACGGCACACCATCAGCAGCACACCCCTCGGTCTCGTCAGAAAACCGAGAGGGGGTGTGTGTCGGCACCAACAAGCATCCCCCCCTCAGTTTCGCACAAAAACCAAGTGGCGAGGGGGTGACGGCGCATCAGCAGCACACCCCTCGGTTTCATCAGAAAACCAAGACGGGGTGTGTGTCGGCACCAACAAGCAGCCCCCCCTCGGTTTCGCACAAAAACCGAGTAGGGAAGAGGTGACGGCACACCATCAGCAGCACCCCCCTCGGTTTTGTCAGAAAACCGAGAGGGGGTGTGTGTCGGCACCAACAAGCAGCCCCCCCTCGGCTTCGCACAAAAACCAAGTGGGGAAGGGGTGACGGCACACCATCAGCTACAACCACCCCTCGGTTTCGTCGGAAAACCGAGGGGGGGGTGTGTGGGGTGTGTGTCGGCATCAACAAGCAATCCCCCCCCCTCGGTTTCACACAAAAACCAAGTGGCGAGGGGGTGACGGCGCATCAGCAGCACACCCCTCGGTTTCGTCAGAAAACCGAGAGGGGGTGTGTGTCGGCATCAACAAGCAGCCCCCCCTCGGTTTCGCACAAAAACCGAGTGGGAAGGGGGTGACGGCACATCATCAGCACACCCCTCGGTTTCGTCAGAAAACCGAGAGGGGGTGTGTGTCTGCATCAACATGCAACCCCCCCTTGGTTTCGCATAAAAACCGAGTGGGGAGGGGGTGACAGCACACCATCAGCACACCCCTCGGTTTCGTCAGAAAACCGAGAGGGGGTGTGTGTCGGCATCAACAAGCAACCCCCCCCCTCGGTTTCGCACAAAAACCGAGTGGCAAGGGGGTGACGGCACATCATCAGCACACCCCTCGGTTTCGTCAGAAAACCGAGAGGGGGTGTGTGTTGGCATTAACAAGCAGCACCCCCCCTCGGTTTCGCACAAAAACCAAGTGGGAAGGGGGCGACGGCATACCATCAGCATCTCACCCCTCGGTTTTGCACAAAAAACTGAGTAGGGAGGGGGTGACGGCGCGCTCTTGGTTTCGACATAAAACCGAGAGGGGGGGGGGGGTGTATGGCATCAATATCATCCCACCCCTTGGTTTCGTCAGAAAACCGAGAGGCGGGGTGCTTGGTGTCATCCACACACAATGATTATTTAAAGACGAAGAGCTATCTTCCATCGGGTCGGTTGGATAGCATCTCATCCAAACCTATTGATTTGCTTGTACAAACTTCACAAAAAAAAATCCCCTCTCTCATCAAGGGTGAGCACGCGGTAACTGTTGCGTCATCACTGGGCCCGACTGCAGTCCCTAGTGAACACAGTAACTAGGTGCAGTTGGGTGTCGGACAGAACGGATGAGTTACCGCGTGCCGAGACATCTTTAAGACGCTAGCCTAAAACCTGGCTGGCGCATTCTTAAGAGTCATCTCTCTATAAAGGTGAATACCATAAAAGTTACACGTCAAGGCGAACAATGTTTCACGTCCACTTTGACCGTTTTTTCGATGCCTACACAACGGCACCTTATACGCATTCATCCGACATGCATATGAAAAGTTATGACTGTCGGAAGGTTTCAAGGTCTTTTTCTTCGAAGACATGCATTGGAAATATTACACGCAAAGGTGCCCGACGCTTTACGTCCACTTTAACCAGTTTTTCAGTGCCGACGCAACAACGCCTTATACGCATTGATCTGGCGCGTGTATAAAAAGTTATAACAGTCAGAAATTTTCGACGCCTTTTTCTCCGAAGGCAGGCATCCGAAAGGTTACACGTCAAGGTGTGCGATGTTTCACGTCCACTTTGATCGGTTTTTTGGCTCCGACACAATGACACCTTATACGCGGTGATCCGACGTGTGTATGAAAAGTTATGATTGTCTGAAGACTTCGAGACTCATATCTCCAAAATAAGGCATCAGGAGAGTTACACGTCAACGCACGCCGGGTTTCGCCCTTCGGTGTCAGCACAACGCCGCCGTCCCGGACGCCCGCATGCATCCCTCCACCTGCACGTAATCCTCCGCATGGCAGCAACGAACCCAGGGGGGAGATTCGACTTCTCTTCAACCGGAATGTCCCCGGCGACACCGGCGAGGGGGACAGGTCCTCGACGCAAAGGCTCTCTTGTGCAGACACCGCCCACGGCTCTCTCTCCGACTCGCACCCGGCTCCCTCTGCCACTGGCGCATGGGTCCGCCCACCGCTTGCGTGCGACCCGGCCTTCCTCTCAGCTCGCATAGATCTGCAGCAATCCGGCTCTACAGCACTCGCCACAACAATGAAGGACTCTTTCATACCCTCAACTTGGCTCGCAAAGCTCCTCGCTCAGGGCAAAGCCTTTCCCCGCATCTGCACGCCCTCCAAGCGGCGGCGGCCGTCTTGGGCGACGCCAACTCGTCCACGTGAGACGCTAGCCCACGGTTCTCTCCATGCAGCGTGATGCCTACTCCTCCATGCGAGCCTCTCCTCGCAGCCGACCGAGATAACGCGGAGGGGGTCAGACGAACCGAGCTCCCTCCCATCGCGCGCGCGTCAATCCCGATCCAGGCCTTCTCCTCCCAACCGCCACCACCGCTCTCCGCCGCACCGGGACCAACAATGGGCTCCGTCGAGAACCAGCCCCCGGTGGCGGCTGCCGATGACGAGATGGCGTGCATGTACGCAATGCAGGTGGTGAGCTTCTTCGTCCTCCCCATGACCCTCAAGGCCGCCGTCGAGCTCGACCTGTTCGAGATCATCTCCAAGGCCGGCCTCGGCGCCTACCTCTCCCCCTCCGAGATCGCCGCCCAGCTACCGACCGAGAACCCGCAGGCCCCCGTGATGCTGGACTGGATCCTACGCCTCCTCACCAGCTACTCCATCCTCACCTGCTCCCTCTCCACCGGAGACGACGGCTGCGTCACCCGGCTCTACGGGGCGGCGCCGGTGACCAAGTTCCTGACGAGGAACGAGGACGGGGTGTCGATGGCGTCGGGGGTGTTGGTGATCCAGTACCGGGTCCAGATGGAGAGGTGCTGGAGGGTGGGATCCCGTTCAACAAGGCGTTCGGGATGTCGGCGTTCGAGTACCACGGAACCAACCCGAGGTTCAACAAGGTGATCAACGACGGCATGCAGGGCCACTCCACCATCATCACGAAGAACATCCTGGAGCGATACGGCGGGCTTCGACGACGTCAGGGTGCTCGTCGACGTCGGCGGCGGGATCGGCGCCTCCCTCCACCTCATCGTCTCCAAGCACGCCGGCCACCACTTGCACACCGGACCCCGACTCGCCGCGCCATCGCTGCTGTTGCTGCCGACCTCCACCGCTGCTGCGCTGGCCCGCCCGACCCAACCTCGACCTCGCGTCGACACCGCCGCCCGCAGTGCCACATGCGTCGCCTCGCATGCGCCCGGCCTCTGTGCCGTCGTCGCCGCTGTTGCTGTGCCTACGCGAACAAAAAAAAAACAGAGAAGGAAAGAGAGAGAGAGAGAGAAAGAAAAGAGAGAGAGAGGGACTCTCTCTCACGTGAATGAAAAACAGAGAGAGAGAGGGGCGTCCGCTCTCACATGCAGGTCAAAGCCAAAGAAAGGGGAAAGAGAGAGAGAAAGGAAAGAGAGAGCGGGGGGTACGCTGCAATCTCCCGTGAACCAAAGAGGAAAGAGAGAGCGGGGCACGCTGGGGATTATCTGTTGGGTGCCATCGGACGGGCTGTGATGCAGCCGGACTCAGAACGATTGGAATGAATCCGCCAAGAATAGAAAAAACAAAAGCAAAGAAAGGAAAGAGAAGCAAAGAAAGGAAAAAGAGAAAAAAAATTGTTCTCTCACCAAGAGGGTCTCGGTATCCTCTCGGTACCCTCTCGGTATGCACTCGGTATGCTCTCGGTACCCACTCGGTATGCACTCGGTACCCTCTCGGTATCCACTCGGTCGGAAAACGCACTGCCTTTTCGGAAACACCCCCATGCAAAACCGAGACTTTTTGGCTTGCACCAAAAGGGTCTCGGTAACCACTCGGTATGCTCTCGGTACCCACTCGGTATATACTCGGTACCCTCTCGGTATCCACTCGGTCGGAAAACGCACTGTTTTTTCAGAAACACCCCCTCGCAAAACCGAGACTTTTTGGCTCGCGCCAAAAAGGGTCTCGGCATCGGCGGAAGAAGGCTCTGCTAATACGAACCGCGGCACCGACAACCCTCGCCAACCGCGCCAGGATCCTAAAGCGTTTGCACCTTGGAATCCCAGCCGACCCAGGGGGTCCTGACCCGACTGGGAGGGGGTAACTGTGGGTGCAAAAATTGTACCGGACCAGATCAGAGCAGCATGGGCCCGCGCAACGGCCCAAATGGGTAAGCCCGCCTGGGCTCACATGGGCCCACTCTACGAGGCTCACAGATCAAGCCATACCCTTTATTGGGCCCGAACAACGGCCCAATAAGGGCCCAGCAAGGAGGCCCAGAACCAGTGCCACGTCATCAGCGCCACGTCATCACTGCCATATCAGGCACGTACCTACGCTATAAAAGGACCCCCAAGGCATCCAGGAAGGGGGTGGGCCATTCAATCAGAGGAGAAGGATCCCAGAGCAAGTGCTAGAGCTCTATTCTCCCCACCTTGTTCTCTTCTAGTTGCTCCGTGCAACCCCACTGTACGAAGCTTCTCTCGGCCTGTCGAGAGAACGCTCAACCCTTTATATTCAAATTATAGTGAAGATCAGGTGGCACCTCTCGCCCGGAGACGTAGGTCGTAAGGCCGAACTCCGTCACCAATCCTTGCGCCATCATTCTTTACTCTCTCTATCTATTCTCCCATCTCTCTAACTCTACAAATCGTCCAAATCCAATCAAGGCTGTGGGGGTGGGATTCTCGATCAAGGCGGCTCGGAAATTTCCCCCCACAGATTTCAGAATATATGGCAGGAAAAAAAATCATAATCAAAATTTGAGCAAGCTTTTACAGTCAGTAGCACCACCACCACTACCACCTTCATCACCACCAATCGCCGTAGGATTCGACGATGGATGCAAGAAGGAAAAAGAGGGTGGTAGTTGTGGAGAGAGGAGGATCCGAGGAGGCGGCGGATTTAGAGAGAGACGAACCTGATGATTCGAGAAAAGAGGACAACAACGGTCCAAGACGAAGGGAAGCACCGATCTGAGGAGAAGAGAGCGGCAGCCGAAGGATGGGGCAATGACGATCCGATGAGAATGGGAGCAGCAATGGCGATTCGATGAGAAGTGGTGGAGTGCGATCCGATGAGCAGAGGAGCGGCGGTGAAACGAGAGGAAACTAAAGGTAATTAGGGTTATTCGGTTTCCTTTATAAAAAAAAGGTTATTATGTTATAGATAACGACGGCCACATCTCAACCGCTGATGCAGCCCGTAACTACTCCCCACCCGTGGCCTCTGTAAACATCATAAACGACGGCCGTTAGCCGTCACTAAACGCGTGTTTTTTAGCAACGGTCTATGACCGTTGTTTTCGGAGCCGGTAAACAGTGGTTTTTTAGGACCTTTTGACGTAGTGTTTGTACCTTACATCAATAAGCCCATGGACAAATTACTCAATCTCATGTCCATATTCTTCGATGATAGAGCAACTAGAGAGTATTAATTAAGTGCTCGTATGCTGAGCCATTCCTCCAACACTCCTGATGAGATATGTATACAAGAAGAGTCTCATGTCTTTCTTTTCGGTTTTCAGTGCAATGCTATTGATCTTGAATATGATTATCCATTTGGTAACGATAAAATCAACACCTCCGGCACCACCAAATCACCTAGGGTGCCAATGCCTTCTTCATATTTGAAAGGTAAGGAAAAATCCTTTACGTGGTCACGTGCATCAAAGGACCACGATCAATTGGGTGAATGGGCTGGACTTATATCTAATGCTAATAGGGAGGTTAGAAAAGAGATGTCCTCCAACTTAGGTATAAGTATGGACATCGAGTGTAGCAAGATTGTCTTAATGGGGTGATGCAATTGGAGAATGTATTGAAATTATCAAAGCATAATCTATTTTTGAAAACAAAGAAGTTAGTTTCCAACCCATATGATGTGAAGTTTTTCTTTGCGATGGACGATGTTTTGTGTATGGAATGGTTGGAGCTATACTTTGACGAAACTTCAAACAGTGATGCTACAAGTGCATCAAACTAATAATGGTGGTAATAATTATCTCAGACAATATATCTCTTATGAGGTCTCCAAATAGTTTATTTAGGTATGTCATTACACTTTATGACTACAATCTTCATTTTATGTTCAGTTTATATTGGTATATTAAGTTATGTTCATTTTTGTATATATTTAGTTATGCAATATTCAATGCTACTGGGCTCAATTTTACTATATTCAATTCTTCTATGATCAAGCTTGCTATGTTTAGTTATGCATATTTTAATTTTGCACTATACAGTTGTGTAATGTTCATTTTTTTCTCTCGGCTTCATTTTTCTCCCGGTTTTATTTTTCTGGTACCTTGTACCTTGCTTTTTCTTTTTGAATAAACTAGTCGGGGTCCTTGTAGGGGCGGCAATGGACTCCAAAACCCCAAAAATTCGATTCAAACTTGACCCAATACTTCGGGTATGAGTATAGTTTTTATACCCGAAACATGATTTGGGTAGGGTATGGGTATAGAAACTCTATCTGATAAACTTTCACCCGATTGCCCCTCTAACTTGTGTATACTAGATAATCCAGTTCGACTCCAAACTCATTGTCATATATCCAAATTCTAACTGAACTCATATCACTACCCGAACTTATACTCTACTAAAACCACTGTAATAAGAAACCAAAAGAGCTTTTTAACATTGCACTGCGATGCCTTGATTTTTTTCCCCTGTAAGTAATCTATACTATCCTTATAAAGTTGAGGCCTTTGGTGCCACGTGGCAGCCCTCCATCCCCCCCCCCTCACTCTCTCTCTCTCTCTCTCTCTCTCTCTCTCTCTCTCTTTCTTTTTCTCTCTCTACATGGTGTTGATTGGGATTCAGTGTCGGATTTACGGTCTGATCGAGCAGCATCGCAACCATTCGTGCATTGCACGGGATTAATACTAGTATATTACTAGTAAGAAACCTGGGCAATGCCCAGATGAACTTGATGCTCGCCATTTAATACACATAAACATCACAGTCGTCCGAAGAAGTATGCAATATGGAGTGATTGTGATTCACTCATCCGGGTGTGATTCACTTATTAGAAAGTGAAAGAAAGATAATGCCTTTGGTGCCACGTGGCAGCCCCTCCATCCCCCCCTCTCTTTTTCTTTTTCTCTCTCTACATGATGCTGAGTGGGAATCGATGTCGGAATTTACAGTCTGATCGAGCAACATCACAACCGTTCGTGTATTTCATGGGATTAGTACTAGTTTCATATATGATGGAGAAAAAGAGACAAAATTAAGCCCAATTCATACCCGAAACCCGATTGGGTATGGACTCTCTTCTACTCCAATGGGTATTGGTCGGGTATCAATGGTTTCAAAACCGGACCGGACCGGCCGGTTGAACCGGAATGAATCGAAACCGGTTAAACATACGGGCTGATTTAAACACCAGACCCGGTGTGGCTTTGACCCGGCTATAAGCCGTTGAACCGGACGACCCGGATACAAAATCGTCGGCCCGTTAAAACCGGGAACGGTTTTTAATATCCCGCTGGGCGCTCGTGATCTTCCGTTCCCGTACGACTCTTTAGGAAAAAAACAGCAACAGCATCTCCCGTACGACTCTTTAGGAAAAAAAAAGCCGAGACTCTCGAGTCTCGCCGCTCGTGATCCCCCGTTCCCGTACGACTCATTAGGAAAAAAAAAAAAAAAATCTGTGTGGTGATTGGTGAGTCTGGTGACTGCGGCTTACAAAAAAAAAAAAAAGTCTGCGGTCGGTCCGGCTTCAAGTCGAGCGACTCGAGCGTCGAGGTCCTTGGTGGAACTGTGGAAGACTCCATTAGTCCATTGCCGGGATTGCCCTATCATCTGCCCGAGGCCCAGAGTCTACAATCCTACTGCCATCCATAGCATCATCCTCCTAGATCATAGATCCAAAGGTCCATATATTCTTCTTTTCTTTTAAATCTTGATAGTTGTACAATGAGATCAGAAAAGCTTTTCTTTGTTTGTTTTTTTTTTTTTTTTTTTTTTTGAGGAATAAAAAGCAATCATTTGTTTAATCCATGATTTGGATTGTTTTAAGCGCTCCCTAAACTCATGTATGCCCTCTACCAAGGGATTCCTGTACGACATCGTTGGTTTCAAGTTGAGGTTTTTTTTGTTTTTGCCTTTTTGTGTTCAGGTATTACGGCTTCAAACGATTGTTTGAAAGTTTTTTTGGTTTCGAGACCTTTGATCGTCGGGCATTGGGTTGGGTCTATATGTGTCCAATTCTTTTAATGAATGCAATGTTTTTAGAGGGTTTTTATGGCCAAACGACTCTTTGAGGGTTTTTTCATTTTTGGGTTCAGGTATACGGCTTTGAGCGATCGCCGATTGTTTGGAAGTTTCTTTGGTTTTGAGACCTTCGATCGTTGGACGTTAGAGATTGGCTTTGGGAGTCTATTGAGTCGTGGTTTTCAAGCAAATTTTACTCTCGATCAGGTATTTCTCTCTCTTCTCTATCCTATTTTTGTTTTGATTTTAGTTGATGCAAATTTTTTTCTTCTTCTTCAAGTTAGTATTTTCAATTTCTTTTTATAGATGTGCTCATTGTGACAATGAGTGTTGGTACTTGATAATGACTGTTTTGATAAGTTGATAGCAATATTAATGCAGTCGTGTGACTTGTCCCACTGTTATTGGCAATTAAAATATTGGTTTATAAATATTGTTGCAGGTGTCAAGCGATTGTACTAAATCAGTGAACTACAACAATGTCATCATCTGGACAAAATTCTATAGCGGGATCTGCAACGCCTTCTGTTCGAGGAAAAATGGATCCAGCATGGCAGCATGTTAGTGAGGGACGTGATCCTCGTGATGGTAAAAAGACATTCATGTGCTTATACTGCAAAAAGACTATTAAAGGTGGAGGGATAAATAGGATGAAACAACATTTGGCTGGAAGAAGAGGCGAGATTGGGCTTTGCAAAAGTGTTCCTCATGATGTTCGATATCAAATGGAAGAATCCTTAAAATCCATTACTGAGAAGAAGCAACAGGGTCAAGAAATATTTGAAAGTCAGAATCCATATGATCTTGCAAGATCCCAAATGGAGGGTGATATGCAAGAGGACGACATTCAAGAGATATCTGGTCTTGCAAATAAAGACATCTCATTCAATGAAAGTAGTGGCAGAGGTAGTCAAAGTTGTATGCCAATGGCACAAAAGGGAAAGCGTAAGACACATATTGGAATATGTTCATATTTTGCTCCAAGGTCAACACCAGGATCCCAACCCTCCATTAAGAGTGCTCTAGCTGGAAAAGAAGCTGTATGGAGAGCAAATATGGCTGTTGCTAGGTTTGTGTTCGATACTTGTATACCAATTAATGCTTTGAACTCAATTTATTTTCAGCCTATGCTGGATGCTGTGAATGCAATCGGTCCAGGATATAAGGGTCCTTCTTATCATGATATGCGGATTTCTTTGTTGAGGGACTGTAAGAAGGAAGTTCAATTATTTGTTGATTCGTTTAGAAGTGTTTGGGCAGAAACTGGGTGCACGATAATGGCCGATGGGTGGACTGATAGTAGACAACGAACATTGATTAATTTTATGGTGTATTGTCCTCGAGGTATTGTCTTTGTAAAATCTGTTGATGCTTCTGATGTGGTGAAAACGGCAGAAAATTTATTCAAGTTATTTAAGGAAATTGTTGAATGGGTGGGTGCACCTAATGTTGTCCATATGGTGACCAATAATGCAGCTAATTATGTAGCTGCGGGAAGAATGCTAAATGAGGCTTATAGAACTATTAATTGGTCACCTTGTGCAGCTCATTGTTTGAATTTGATTCTAGGTGATATTGCAAAGATGGAACATGTTGCTGATATTGCTAAACGCGCCTCGAAGGTAACAAAATTTGTCTATAATCATGCATATCTTTTATCTTGGTTAAGGAAGAGACCGAATTGGACAGAGATTGTGCGACCTGGAATGACTCGGTTTGCTACAACTTTTATTGCGTTGCATAGTGTTTATCAACACATGCATGACTTGCAAGCTTTGGTGACTAGTAAGGATTATGTGGACTCTAGATATTCTAGAGATAAAAAATTAAAAGATGCTGTTGCTGTTATTTTGGATAAAAAGTTTTGGACAGATTGCTCAATTATTGTGAAGATTGTGGAACCACTTATGCGTTTACTAAGAATTGTGGATTCAGATGAGAAACCTGCAATGGGATATCTCTATGAAGGCATGCTTAGGGCACGATTTGGAATTAAGCAAATCTTCATGAATAAGAAGAGATTATACAAGCCATACACAAAGATAATAAAAGATCGTTGGGATAGACAATTACGTCAAAGTATTCATGCTGCAGCTTATTGGTTGAACCCAACGTTTCAATATAATCAAGTATCATTCTTCACTTTCAAACCAGAGGTCATGGCGGGTCTTCTTGATGTTATTGAGGCTAAAGCTACATGCAGCAAGACAAAGTTATTATCAGAGACGAGATTTTTTCGGGATCGTTTAGAGAGTTTCAGCCGCGAGCTTGCTCTTAGTACTTGCAAGACCACACGACCTGGTAAAATTTAATTGGTTATTTAATTATTTAGTATGATAATGACTTTAATTGATAGCATTAATATTATATTAACTTGGTCTTTTTTTTCTTCTATTTATGAACATTAAAGATGAATGGTGGAGATTGTTTGGACACAGTGCTCCTAATTTACAGAAGTTAGCAATTCGACTTCTTAGTCAGACATGTAGTTCTTCTGGATGCGAACGTAATTGGAGCGTCTTTGAACGCATCCATACCAAAAAGAGGAATAGATTAGAGCATCAAAGGCTCAATGATCTTGTATATGTGCATTATAACTTGCGTTTAAAGAATAGGTATTATGATACTATATTATTTAGTTTTATGTCATTTTCTTTATTATGGACTTTTAATGCTATAAATATTGATTTATTTCAGAAATTGTTACAAGAAAAGAACATATGATCCAGTTGACTACGAGAGCATTGACTATACAGAATTTTGGATAGCTGAAGAAGAAAATAATGAGCGACAAGAGCCTTCACTTGATTTGGATGAACTTGAGAAATTGTTATATGAAGAAGGGGCAATTCCAAGAAGTGAACGACAAGGTTAGCAACTTAGATTATGTAAATTGCATTAATAGATGATTCAAAAACTAACTTTGCATTATTTTTTTATAAAATTTTGTAGATGATGATACTTCTGACTTCATAAATGTTGAAGAAGGGATGGATTTGGGTGTTTTTGGAGATGAGAGTGGTTATGATGATGTAGAATGGAGGAATAATGCAGATTCTGATGTTGATTGGCTCACCAAACATCTAACACCAGGGGCATAAATATCGATGAATTGACGATGGTTGATCGGCTCTTTGGTGTGGGATGTGAACACACGAAGTTAAAAATTTTAAAACTGTTGGTTTTATCTTGTTTTTATTTGTCAACATCCTTTTAAACTTATGATTTGGTCTGGATTATGTTTTTAGTTTATTAGTGCAACTTTAAAATTTGTGTTATGTAGTTTTTTAAATAGCTTACTACTTTGTTATTAGTTGTTAAATTATTGATTGAAGATTGAGTATTGATTCTTGATTGTTGATATGAGTCTATTGTTTAGATAGACTATTGTGTATTGATTCTTGAATGATTAAATCTATTGAGTAATGACGGAAAGTTTGTAATTAAATATTGAACTTCTGTGATTTATCTGTCGGGTGAGCGGAATGACATGGTATCCATTATCCAACTGTGCATTGCACGGTATTGGTAACTACTCTCTTTTTTATCCATTCTTGAGACTAGTTTTCTATATATTTATATTTTTTAATTATAAATATAATATATATATGATATTATGATGACATCACGGTTCAGCAACGGTTCAACCATGGATGACCCGACGGTTGAACCGTTAACCCATGACCCGGTCTTATTTCCGGTTCAATCAACGGTCTGGGTTTAAAAACATTGTCGGGTATGGACCCTGCCCTACCCGAATGGGTATGGGTATGGCCCGTATGGGTAGGGTGTGCCACTCCTACTGGACTGCTCTGTTTGCTTAACCTCCGGCGGGAGTTTTGAGCTTTGGAGCATGGCGGCGGCCGCTCCAGCCACGGGGGGAGCTCGAGCTCCCACCTACTTGAAGACGCCTCTATTAGGCTCCCTCCTCTCCTTTCCCATCCTCAAGCCTCTGGCCCCCATGTCGAGATCTTCGCCGCTCGGCGGGAGGCTCAAGAAAACCACGGGCAATCCTCCGCCCCTTCCCGTTGTCAGATCACAGAGCTTTCCGGGTAAGTTTTCTGAGATGTTTTCTCCATGAGAATCGGAAATTGCTCTCTGGGTTTTGTAGACTCGAGCAGGATTTCAAATGGGTGTTCTGCCTTTTGCTTGATCATGATTGAATTGTGTGTAGATTACACCTACACCCCCGATTCAAATTTCTACAAAATCGAAGCTATCCTGAGGTGAATTCTTGGAACCTCTACCGATTTCAAATTAGTTCCTTTTTTTTGCTGAATTGTTTGCATAAATTGGATTTTTTTTCTGGTGATACGTTACTTGAATTTGTTGGATTTCTCCCATAATTCTGTTGTTGTCCTGCTAAATCTGGGAATTCAAGGCCGTGGCGAGTCCCGCATGTTTCGGCGGTAAGAGCAGACGGATTTGTGTTTGAAAATACTTGCTGGGTTTGTAATTTTGGATCTTAAAATCAAATTATCGATTGATTTTGTCCGTGTAGGGGTTGCTCAAAATGGGTATACGAGGAGTGACAGTATCGGATGTTCGAGGCTTTGGGGCTCAAGGAGGGTTGATAGAAAGGCAAGCAGGTGAGGCCCAGTCTATAAATCACTATATTTTTCATCTTTTATTAAGTGACTAGCAAGTGTGTTTTGTATGCCTGAGTGTTCTTGTTGGAGAAACAGCCTTGTTCATCTGGTTGATGGTTGTTGTGGTACAAGTTGGGCTGAGTTTAATCCTTTTTAGTTGACTAGCTGGTATGTTTGCGTTACTTTCATAGTTTTGTTGCAATTTTTTTTTTGTTTCCAATCGCCATAAAATTTGTAGAGTATGTGCAATTTTAAATCCTTTTTGTCACACTGAAGGAACAAATTGGGCACTGACTTTGTTTTGTCTGTTCAATTCTGATTGAATTGTCCAGCCATGAACATGCCTACATGCTGCTTCAGTATTTTATATCATCTCTCTCTCTCTCTCTCTCTCTTCTAACTTGATTGTGCGGTGATCGTTTTTTTTTTAATTAATATTTTAGAACCTTATTCTCAACCATGGGTTACAGTTTGTTGGTTGAGGTAATACACATTAATCCAAGAAATATTTTTAGTAGTAACAAATAAAACAATCCATAATAATCACACGGTGAATTTGTCTTGGCCAAAATTCCTGTCCATTTAGGGTGTGAGAAACCTTCTCTATTTCAAAAAGAAATACGAAAGATATTTGGATGCCAAAAGCTTAAAAGAAATCACTGTATTTCTAAGCAAACCTTTCGTCAAGCTTAGAGAAATTAAATCCCACACACCCCGTCCTAGCTGATTCACGCTAGGGGACAAGTCATATGAGAGTAGTCTAGAAGAAAACACAATATCCCGTCATTAACTCTTTTTTTATATTTATCTCTCTTTGCTCTCGTTCTTTTATATGTCCATGTTCTTTACTCCTTTCTTGCTCTTGTTTTCTTTCATTTATGTCTATAAATATCACCAAATGAGCAACCGAAACACTTTGGAGCTTCTGGAGCCGTTCGGGAGCTTGTGTTGAGCGGAGCTCGTCGACCTACCACGGTAGCTCCTAAATCTCCCCTGCTTGGGCAACCCTCGTCTCCGAGCTCGATTTGGTGAGCTCTCGGTGGATGGGCTCATCAACTTTCCAACTCTCGGCAGACCTGATCAGCACCATCAGATCATCGCCGCATCTTCAGTTCGTTGCTAGAGAGTTTTATTTCAGTCGTTTTATTTTATGCATGGAAGACATTAGCCATATGGGACTTGTTAGCCGTTTATTTCAGTTTTTGGCCATTTTCTATGTTTTTGGCCTAATTTCAACACTTAGTACTATTTATGTTCTTGCCCAATTCATGGGGGATGTCCATGATCTCATCCGAGGGCTTTTCGGATTGAATCCGTGCCTTCTCGGGTGAGTTTCTACATGTTATTAATAAAATTCTGGGTGCGTGTGTTTGCGGGGTACCGACGGACGAGATTATATCTCGAAACCGACGGTTAGATGGCAAAATAACTCAAATTAGATGACGTGGCAACATAGGGGCTTCAATTAGGATTTAAATGGGCTTATCTTAAGCCCAACAGGCCTTCCATTGAGATACCGTTCCCCCCCTTCTCTTTTTCCCGTGAAACACCGACCGGCCCCCCCTTGCCGCGCGGATCCCGAGGTACCCGGCCCCCCTCTTCCGTCCCTCTCTTCTCTCTCTCTTCTTCTCCTTGTTTCTCTCCCTTTTCCTTGCCATTCTTGGCCCTTACATCCACACCATTCACCCTTTATTTCCATTGATCTTAGCCATCCAAAAAGAAACCCTAATCCTACAAAAAGATGAAGAAAGAAAAAGAATTCAGTTTTTGATCATTGCTGAAATTCGTGCCTCTTCGTGAGAGCTTCCGGGAGAGACTCGTGTCCCCGACCCTCGCCGCATCCGCGACTTCGCCTCGTGAAGGCCTCGGTGTTGTTTTTCCGAAGGTTCCGGCTTCTCCCGACGTCCGGCCTTGCTCCGTGTGCGGGATCATCGGTGCATCCTCGCAATCGACCCACGACGGGAAACCCCAGGCAGTATCTATCCTTTATCTTATTTTCCCATTTCATCCGCATCGTTTTTTCTTTATTTCCATTGCCTCCGCTCCGCATCGCAGCCATAACCGCCCTATTTCGTCACTAGTTGAAGTCCTAACATAGGCCTACTCATTAGATTTGCTATCTTTAGTCTGTCGGTTACCCTTGCAAGCATATTTAGCCTTTTTTAGTGAAAAATCTGATGCAAGTCTATTGTTAAATTTCAATATCTATTGCTGCGATTGAATCTATTATTTGCTGAAATTAGTTTTCATGATAATATTGCGTCCTCATTGTTAAATCTTAAACCTGCTTTATGTTGATTACAGACTTTTAGTTCTGCGCGAGATAATTTATGTTTGCTGTCCTTTTGAGCTATACGTCGCTATATTGAACACTAAATCTTAGTTATTGACCAAAGGGAACCCTAAAAGGGTTTAAGGTTGTAGTGCATCTTATCGGCGCCTGCATCAATGTTGAACTCCAACTTTTACGTTTAAGTTTCAAGTAGATACACTCAGATTGTTGAACCTAGTCATGTTGTGCCAGTTGCTTTGACTTTTTATTTTTACATTGACATTGTAGGTTCTGAGTTTTCGGAAGACATGTTGGTTGCCAAAGTTAAAATGGAGATAGTAGTGTCCAAGGACCAGGTACGTTCTTTAGTCCAGACATCAATGTTCTTAAAGATTCAGTATCAAAATAAAATACAGAAAATTTAGTATAATTTGTGTTATATATATTTCAAAGTTAGGTATCATATAAACTTATTTAAGTTATGCATGTGGACCGTCGTATCATGTTGGAGAAGGGATTTAATGGTGGACAAATGATAGTAAGTGCAATTATCCGAATCCGTATCCTTCCGGAGACCCGGATTCAGATAATATCAATATCCGTATTCATTATATAATACATGAACATTGCGCCTATATTCATTATATAATATATGAACATGTTTTACTACAACTGACCAGTATCGGAGCTTATAACATCAATGTTTTTTTTTCACCAACCTCAAATAGATATGTGGGTGGTCCAATAGCCATTTCAAGAAATCCTGGGATATTATATTCCAATTTGGCTTGGTAGGATACAAAGCTTGCCGTGGTGTGGCTTGCACCATGTGTCGGAGTGAGTCGTGCCTGATGTGTTGGGTCGCATTGAGTGGTGGGCTCCACCACCAAAGTTGCTACTGATAGGGACAGGGCCCTGCCTGCAGGCCCGACACGATTTTCATAACCCGATGGCTTAATTAAAATAAATTTCGGATTTAATATTCCCTAAAAATGTATTTTCGGAATAAAATATTAAGTTCGGAATAAAATAAATATTTTATTCCGAAATTATTATTTTATTCCGAAAATACATTTTTAGGGAATATTAAATCCGAAATTTATTTTAATCCGAAAATACATGATTTTTGGAATTATTAAATATGGTAATTTTTAGAGATATCATTTAGTTAAGATTTAGGATAGATTTAGATCTTTTAGTTATGGAAAGCATTATATTTTTTATTTTTGGTAGTTATCTTATGGTTTATTGGAGACTAAGTAATGTACGCCTATTTATAGGCCTTCGTTTGATGAATAAGAATGCTTATGGATTATGAAAAAAATATGGTGGCTTGTGGGCTATGTTAGGGTTTCCTGGATTGGAATCCATCAGGGGTGGATTCCCTGAATCCGGTGGACTTCGGATCTTCCCCCTCCTCTTATCTCTCCCTCATTATCTTTTCAAAAACCCTAATTTGGAGATCGTGAAGCGTCGATGACGACTTCTTCAAGGCGTCTCGCATCAGTTTGGTATCAGAGTCTGTCTCGACGAGTTTTATCCCATCGAGTGACCCTCGATTCATCGTGCACCCGTCAGACGCCGACTCGGATTAGCCGGTGGCTTCCCGTCGCATTCCCGCCGTATCCAGTTGCAGGATGTCCCTCCCCGCACACTGTCCGACCTTCCTACAGCCCCACCACCTTGGTGATCTGCAACAAAGAGAATAGAGGTATTAGAAAAGAGAAAAAGCAAAAGAAAAAAAGAAAAAAAAATGTCGCCTCTAATCCCCTTGGCCCTTTTCTCCAAGCAAGTCCCAAGAAAGAAACGCTGAACCTTTACCCCTTTTACCCTCTTCCAAATACCCCTTTTACCCCATCCTTCCAATTTAAACCCTATTGTTAACACTATTAGCTTTTGAACCCGTGACCTAGAACCTATTATAGAAACCTGCTATCAAACTTTATTATAACTGAACCCTATTACCCATTCTCCATTAGCCTTTTATCCTCCATTTATATAAGAATTTTCACTGTTTTAACAGAGATTCAACCTTTGCCCATTCAACAACGTGAATCTCAGGCCCGAGTTAATTCGAAACCAAATCTGAATAGCCTAATCAAATCCGACAGTGACATAGAGCCCATGCTTCAGTTGTTGTGCATCGTCTCCTACCGTGCTAGAGGAGCATTCTTCATCACTCGTGCCACCATCTGTGGTGCTTGCACCATCGGTCCTACCTCCACCTCCAGTGGAGTCGCTTCCCACTACAGCACTTTTAGTGGAACCTTTACCAGAGCCTACTGTTGAGCGTCCGACGTCACCAGCGGCCCCACCAGCAGTTGCACTTCCAATGGAGCCCTTGCTTCCAGTGGTTGATTTCTATAGGCATGCTCTTCAGCCCATGAACTTTCTCGGAGTAGAGCAACCGTCAGCAAGAAATGTCTTCATCAGCCAGTACCAACACTTCCATGATTCCTGGTCCCCTCTCGACGACAACACCACTTTCACGTGAGACCCAAGAGATGACTACAGTGCAGCACGACCATACCAGCTAAGTCTCCATCATCAGTTGCAAATTTCGAGACGATCCTTCAGCGGCCCTGGTGATGCAAACTTCGCTATTGGCCCTTGCCACAGCTCCATAGAACTTGTGGACTAGTTCTTTCTGACTTTGGGTGAATGATGGAGATAGGGCCTGCCTGCAGGCCTTGCACGATTTCCACAGCCCGACGGCTTAATTAAAATAAAATTTGGATTTAATATTCCCTTGTGTGCGTGGAAAAAGATACGGGTCGTCTTTATTGCGAGCACACGAAGATTACAGATGCCGGGACCCGGGGGGCTTGGGTGTGGCGAGTCCGGGTGCGACGAATATTTGATCAGGAGATTGTGGGAGAGATCCTCTAGAGGGTCCCTTTGATCCGCATCTCCACGTGGTATTCGTGCGAGAGCTCTGAAGGGGTTGCCCAGGACAGAGGTCTTTACAGGGTGAGGGTTTCTTGAGAGGCTAAGGAATATCAACCGTTGATTTTGTCTCGTCCGTGCTTCGCGCTTTCTCGGCTAGAGAGGTTTTGGGCTTCGTTCCTCGGTCTTCGTGTCTTCCTCGATCCTTGCTAGATCTCGGCGTCCTTGATCGTCGGTTCGCGGCGTCGATCGTGCTTTTGGCGTCAGCTTTGGCTTTTGGCTTTGGCGTTGCTTTGGTGTGGCTCTGGCTTTTGCTTTGCTTTGGCGCTTGCGCTTGAACGTAGACGGGTAGAGGCTTGCGATGCTTTAGTTCTTCCGGACTTCGCGTCGTATCGGCTAGAACGTGCGGTGCTTTGCTCGTGACCGTCGTAGTTACTTGGCTTTGGCACGTGCGTTGCTTTGGCGCGAGCTTTACCGGTGCGTTTGCTTTGGCTTCTTGCGTTGGCTTTGGCTTTAGCTTTGACTCGATCTTCTTCTCGAACGGCG
Source organism: Chamaelirium japonicum (assembly GCA_947650365.1). NCBI lineage: Eukaryota > Viridiplantae > Streptophyta > Magnoliopsida > Liliales > Melanthiaceae > Chamaelirium > Chamaelirium japonicum. The sequence goes on along the minus strand of OX393551.1, from coordinate 86,178,703 downwards.
ATGGCTACTTCTTCAGGGCTTCTTTATTCTTCTAGCTTCCTCGACGGTTGTGACGTCGGCCTGGCTTTTCGGCGGGGGTAGCACCGATCTTCGTGCGACGGTTGTAGCGTCGGCTTTTGTTGATGAAGACGGCGGGGGTAGCACCGATCTCCGTGCGACGGTTGTAGCGTCGGCTTTTGTTGATGAAGACGGCGGGGGTAGCACCGATCTCCGTGCGACGGTTGTAGCGTCGGCTTTTGTTGATGAATACGGCGAGGGTAGCACCGATCTCCGTGCGACGGTTGTAGCATCGGCTTTTGTTGATGAATACGGCGGGGGTAGCACCGATCTCCTTGCGACGGTTGTAGCGTCGGCTTTTGTTGATGAAGACAGCGGGGGTAGCACCGGCTTCAAGCCTTCTTCTCCAAGCTTTCTTCTTCGTGCGAGGAGTCGACGCCTTTGTTGAAGACGACGGGTGTTGTCGGCTTCGATCTTCTTTTCCGGCCTTTGCTTATGGCTTCTTCGGAGTTGATGAAGATCGTTGGAGAAGTCGGGATGACGACGACTCCGGGTCTTCTTCTCCAAGCTTTCTTCTTCGTGCGAGGAGTCGAAGCTTTGATCTTCGAGTGCAAGGTCTTCACGTTGATGAGGACTTAAAGGGCCAAGGATTCCCGTAGGACGTGCTTGCCGTGCCTCGTGAACCCTTCGGTCTTCAAGCGTTGGAGCTTCTCTTGCAGAGCCCTTTCGTCTTCAGCTTTTCCGACCTGGCGCGGTTGTGGTGTCGGCTTCTTCTCCGGGCGTATTTGGCTTGATCGGAGTTGAAGACTTCTTTTGGAGATGGCGGGTGTAGCACCGATCTCTATACGACGGTTGTAGCGTCGGCTTTTGTTGATGAAGACGGCAGGGGTAGCGCCGACTTCAGGCCTTCTTCTCCAAGCTTTCTTCTTTGTGCGAGGAGTCGACGCCTTTGTTGAAGACGACGGGGTGTTGTCGGCTTCGATCTTCTTCTCCGGCCTTTGCTTTTGGCGTCTTCGGAGTTGATGAAGATTGTTGGAGACGTCGGGGTGATGACGACTCCGGGCCTTCTTCTCCAAGCTTTCTTCTTCGTGCGAGGAGTCGAAGCTTTGATCTTCGAGTGCAAGGTCTTCGCTTTGATGAGGACTTGATGGGCTAAGTGTTCCCGTAGGACGCGCTTGCCGTGCCTCGCGAAGCCTTCGGTCTTCAAGCGTTGGAGCTCCTTTTTGCAGAGCCTCTTCCTTTTTTGCTTTCGACCTCTGATGCCTTCCCCCACCCCCTCTATTTATAGGTAAAGGGGGGAGGTTGGGAGAGATATGGCTGAAATCTTTTTGTTTCATCCAATATCTCCCCCCATAACCATCAAGATATTGTTCCCTTATTTGGGGGAACAAACTCGATCCCCTCTTTTTTAGTTGGGGTGGTTACGGGCAAGATATGACTTGATCTTTGAAAATTGAGTTGTTATCTTCGCACTTTCGGATCGCATGGCGACACGACGTCATCTTGTCTGTCGGATCGAGGGATCGTCGCGGATCTTCGGTTGTGTAGACGTCCACGCCACCTCCCCCCGTATCGAGGCGGTTAGGATTTTTTTTCTTTTCTTTTTCTTTTTCCTTTTCTTTTCCCTCTTTTTTTTTTCTTTTCTTCCCTTCATGACCGGCCACACCTCCCCATGGGGAGGGGGCACGGTTTTCAAGAAGAGGGGGGCCGGTGGGCCCCCCTTTTGGGTTCGGGTAGTGGGTCCGGTGGGATCCGTTTGCTTTGAGTCGGACCATGGCACGCGAATTGAGTTCGCATGCGGGCCGTTGTGTGTGGGCCGAGTTCGCATGCGGGCCGTTGTGTGTGGGCCGAGTTCGCAGGTGGGCCGTTGTGTGCGGGTCAGGTTTCGCATGCGGGCCGTTGTGTGTGGGCCGGGTTTCGCATGCGGGCCGTTGTGTGTGGGCCGAGTTTCGCATGCGGGCCGTTGTGTGTGGGCCATGTTTGCATCCGGGCCGTTGTGTGCGGGCCAATTTCATGCGGGCCGTTGTGTGCGGGTCGGGTTCGACCCGTGGGCTAATTTCGGTGCCCACATCCCTAAAAATGTATTTTCAAAATAAATATTAAGTTCGGAATAAAATAATTATTTTATTCCGAATTTATAATTTTAATCCGAAAATAGATGATTTTTGGAATTATTAAATATGGTAATTTTTAGAGATATCATTTAGTTAAGATTTATGATAGATTTAGATCTTTTAGTTATGGAAAGCATTATCTTTTTTTTTAATTTTTGATAGTTATCTTATGGTTTTTTTGAGACTAAGTAATGTACGCCTATTTATAGGCATCTGTTTGATAAATAAGAATGCTTATGAAATATGAAAAAAATATGACAACTTGTTGGCTTCGTTAGGGTTTCCTGGATTGGAATCCATCAGGGGTGGATTCTCCGAATCCGATGTACTCCAGATCTTTCCCCTCCTCTCTTTTCTCCCCCATTATTTTTTCAAAAACCATAATTCGGAGATTGCGAAGCATCGACGACGGCTTCTTCAAGGCGTCCCGCATCAGCTACCAATGTCTCTGCTTTGGTATTTATTATTTTGTTCAACTGTGCAACATAGCCAGACATTGAGATCCGTTCTTGGATCATAATACACGCACTAATATCATATTATATATTACGGATACGAAAATACGTGTATCCGTTTATATGGATAGTCCATCTCGGATATGGATTATCTGTATCGAATACCTTAATATCCGTATTCGTTTTTGTCGGATATTAAAAAATGCTAACCGTATCCGTATCCATTTTTGTCGGATATTAAAAAATCCTATCCGAATCCGCAAAATTCGGATTTGGATTCGAATACGGATTGGATTCGGATATTCAAATATCTGTTACACCGCTATTCTGCATGTAAGAAGACTCCAGAGTAAATTTTCCAATGGAACTCCATCTCCAACTAGTGCGGTCAGCATATTCATTGACTGAGGTATTCGAAAGTATGTTCAAAATGTCTTGCAACTGATCCTGAAGATGCAAAGGAACTGCATAAAAAACTCTTAGATTCCAAACGGTAGTCTCGTCGACCGTAGAGCAGACTATTGCCTTCTTGTGTCTAGCCTTAGCATACAATTCTTTCATCATCGTACTTTCTCCAACCCATTTGTCTTCCTAGAAGTGTGTATTCCTCCCATTGCCCAATATTAGCTTATTGTCACACCTAAGGTTTTAAAACTGGGTATCAGTTGTAGTATCGGCCCGGATCAAACCAAGTCAACTCGACCGAGTTGACTCGGTATCGGTTCATACCACTTTCGACCATTTTCTTATAAAAAGCCCATTTTTTTTGCTGAACCCAGATGATACGACTTGGTCGTATTGGCTGATACGGGGTCGATTCGATCGATATAGAACGATACGGCTCTGTATCGGCTGATACAGACCAAGTATCGGTACTAGGCAGTGACTCAGTTCGGGCTAGTAGAAAACCGAGTTATATCGGCTAGTACAACTCTGTATCGGCCGAGTTTTGAAACCATGACCACACCTATACAAACTCAGTACTTTAAGGTTTCCCTCCAAAGTAGGAGGATTTCCCTGATCTTCAACTTCGAACTTATAAAGTTGAGAATCTCCTGAAGTATCTTCCCCTGACCACACTACTCCAACTATCTTCATGGTCATTCAGTATGTGCCACCGTCATTTCCCTAGAAGAGTCTTGTTGTGGCCTCTAAAGTTAATGACACCACGACCTTCTTGATATATGGAATTACACACTATTCCCCAATTCATCAAGTGATAGGTACCAGAATTCCCGCCCGCACCCCTCCAAAGGAAAGAGCTGTGAATACTATCAATCTTCATGATACCTTAAGCTCTGAGGACCTTCATAATGAACCTGTAAGTCTATCTAAAACCTTCTCAAAGTCTAGTTTTAGAAGGATACCCTCCTTGTTATATTCTTTCCGATGATATATGACCTCCTAGACTTAGCAATAAAATCCAAAATAATTCTTCCTTTGACAAAAGCTGATTGTTTTATGCCAATAATATCATTCAACACACATGTAATTCTATTAGGAATGATTTTTTCTTCCCATCTGGACAGGTGAGAGTAGATCTTCGAGGCCACTGCCGGCATTGGAACACCTTCCCGACTATCGTGGAAGGGAAAACATAAGCTGGGTTGCAGCCAGTTCGACGAAGGCTCGTCGTTAATGATGTTCCTCTTACTTACACTCCGCATAAGGAGGCTCTTTTATTGGACCTCGTTGTCTTCAATCTTTTCGTGGATTGTGATCCTCAAAGGAGACGGTGCACGTCCTTTCTCCAAGCTTCCATGTCTGAATATCCTCGTAGAGGGAAAAACACAAGCATTGAGCCCCACGGATCGTCTCTTCAACAACCCATCATTCAGAAAGCAAACCTGCATACGGGGAAGAACCCGAAGCACCTGCTTTCGACTTGAAAGTGGACAATACCCATTAAAAATTATTCTAAATGATCCAAAAGGTTGTAAACTTTTCAAAGTCCGAAAATCCAAAGGCAACCCCTTTCCCAAGCCAAGAACCCCTTGTTATTGGGGCCTTGGCTGCCCAAAACACCTGGACCGGCCCTAGTATCAAACAGGACCAGTTGGAAGAGAAGAGGAAAGAGAAAAAGACAGAAAAGAAAAAGGAAAATAATAAGAAAGAAAAAAAAATGGGAAAGCAAAAAATCCCATGTTATCGGGAGCTTGGCCACTCAAAACAACAAGGCCGGCCACCCCAGTGCCACGGCCGACCGGCCCCAATATTAAGCAGGGCCGGCTGGGAGAGAAAAAGTAAGGAAAAGAAGAAGAAAAAAGAAAAAAGAAAGAAAAGAAAAGAAAAGAAAGAAGAAAAGAAGAAAATAAAGAAAAGTAAAGGAAGAAGAAAAGAGAAGAAAAAAAGAGAAGAAAAAAAGGGAAAAGGTCCAAAGGAGAGGATTCTTAGTTCTTACTGGCCTCCTGCCATAAGGTTTGATTCTCTCCTTCGATCTTCGCCTCTTCAGGCGTAGTTATCCGCCCTCTTTCCACAAAAAGTCTCCACCAAGAAATATGTGGAAAAGAGATAAAGTAGTGGATAATTTTGAAAGAGTTTTAGCCCGTTTTTACCATAAATACTTGAAGAAAAAAAACTTTGCTTTAATTAATGCCATTGGTTATGGACAACCCATTGGGTTTGGTACCTAATGATTAATCGAATGTAGAGATTTAAAATTCAAAACTTCTATCAAGGATAAGTTACTCGCCTTTTGCCTCTAATGCTTAACCTTGAGGTGGCAATTTGTAGGCATTGAAATTTGTTAACTCTAAATGACTAAAATCTTCTAAGTCTAGATCACCCCATTTGTAAACTAACCCCTACGTGAGCCTAAACCAACACGGCAACACCTCACTAGGACCAAGCCAGTCCCAAAACCAGGCCGGTCGGCCCTAATGACAGGTAGGACCGACCCAGGAGAGAAAAAGGAAAGAAAAAAAAAGAAAGGAAAGGAAATAAAGAAAAGAAATAAAAGTAAAGAAAAAAAAGGATAGATTCGGACTCTACAAACATGAATCCGTGCCAATTTGAATGATCCAACAAGTCCACAAATGGATCCCAGCCAGGCCACCAGGGCCGACCAAATTCTGTGCTAGGGTCGGCTAGGCCTTGTGCTGCCATGGTCGGCTAATCCCTGTGCCAGGGCTTGCCACACCCTATACCAGAGCCGGCCAGGAGAAAAGATGGGTTTGTTATGCCGATAAAGAAGACTGAAAGAGAACGTGAACCAACGTTTGTCCTAGTAAACTTGTGATCCATCAAGTCCGTCAAAGACGCTAGGTCACCCAGACGCAAGTTCGCTCCAGACCAAGTATGGAAGGACCCTAAGTCATACCAGATCGATTCGTCAAACTACGAGTTATGGTTCACCGAATCATTAAAATAACTATCAGGGGAAGTTGTGTAACTTCCCCCACTTTTGAGGAAGTTATGTAACTCCCCACTTTTTAAGAGGAAGTTTTGTAACTCCCCAGCGGAAGTTATAGTCACGTCCCTACTCTGCCATCTATAAATAGGAGAGGACAAAAGGAAAAAAGATGGATTTTTGTCATACCTTTCCTATCTCTATAAGGAGGCAAAGAAAACGGGAGGACTCCAAATTCTTTGTGCTGATCATGACGTAGAAAAGTTGGAAAAAAGAATCAAAGACCAAATAAGTACAAGAAGTAAAGCATTGCCAATCCCCGCCGATCAAGTATCAAGCCCGTAGGGATCACGCACAACAATCTTCATTATTTTCGAAAGTTAAAGTTGCAAATCCTATGTCTTCGGCAAATCACAAGCAACATTGAGGAACAATGGAATTCTAGATGATTTTCCCCACAATAACTTGATTTCTTGTACTTTGTCCGCAAAGAGCGACAAACTTTGTAATCTGTTGAAGTAAGTTTGTAAACTTTATTCGTCCACACCTGTACAAAAGGCTAAGAATGTATACACACTCTAACAATACTTGTTCATTACATAGCGGATCTGACTCCCCCTTATGGTTTTTCTCTTTCCTTTTTTTATTTGCTTTATCTTCTGTTTTGCCATGTCAAAGTGCCCACCAAAGCGAACCTAGACGAAGCAGCATGGCGGACCGACCCACAACCTTCACTAACCCCGAGAATCGTGATGGGATCTCGAACCTCTTGCCTCTCATGTACGATCACCATCTTCCATTCTTTGATTTCTTGTCCTATTGAGTAAAAGTTAACATACTTGAACTTTGAAAGTTTTTTTAATTAACTACATGAAAGTTTTGAGCAACTGTCACCTTCAATTCAATCTCAAGTAGGGATACCTAACCCCATGATTGTGGGATTTGTTCTTGTTTTGATTGAGGCCTTCAGAGAACTATCTTCTTAAGGGTTCTGTGTAATGCATCAATAAGGAATAAATTTAAACAAAAAAGGCCTAATTGTGTAAATTCCTTTTTTTTTGGTAGGAATTTTGTGTAAATTCCTAAGATCTCTAAAGCATGTATTTGATTTACCCAAGCTTGTATTAAGTTGGGTGCATATTGTGTATACCCTGGGGATAAGGTGAGAGATTGTAACCGCAACCGTTGTTTTAGTGCATTCTCGCTCCACCCGTGGTTTTTCCCCTTCGACGTTGAGAAGGGGTTTTTCCATGTAATCCCGGTCTTCTTTCTTCTCTTTGGCTTGTTAGATTGTGCTTGTCACCCGAACCGCCCGGTTTAATTAAAAACCCCCCATACATATGAATTAGTGAAATGCCCTAAAGTAGCAGATAAGACAATATAGAATTTCAGTTAGATAAAGTTTGATGTGCAACAATTAAATTCAATTGCACCTGCTTGCCTGATTTCTATTATCCTGATAGTTGCAGCTTATATGTGCTGTTGGAAACCCTACCAGCATGCTTTTTCCAGTTTATTCCGTTCATCTGACAGCTAGTGATGCTTGTTTTTCTTTCTTTGTACAAATGCCACTGACTTAGGTTGAAGCAGTAATTGAGACAATAATTGAGAAATCAAGAACCGGAGAAATTGGTGATGGAAAAATATTCTGTAAGAACTGTCTAAAATGTTCTTTGATTTATAATAATCTAGTGTTTCTATATGTAGAAATCAATGTCTTTTGACCATTCATCTTTAAGAATTAGTGTCTTGATGTTCTTTGATTTAATAGTTATTTCTTTTCACGGTTGGAAAGTGCTGAATTTGTGCTGGCACATCTCATGTAACTGTTATGATTCAGTTGTCCTGCAGTAGCTGCCATCATATATGGGATTTACTTACTAGCCATTGAACATGATTTGCTATCAGCAGCTGTTCTGACCATTCTCATTTGGGTTTTTTTACAAATCGATCCCTGTAATCTTCTTTATTTACATATAAACCCCTGTATGTCAATATTTACATATAAACCCCTTAAATCATCCATTATTTACATATCGACCCCTACAGTTAGTTGGCATCCAAAATGAAGGAATATTTCCGAAATATTCCTTCATTTAGCTGTTATTTTATTAATTTAAAGAGGAAACAACCGATTTACCCATGGTTTTAATTACTTAAATTGACATCTTTATTGAACATGGACTTAATCCAAAACAAATGCAGATATCCCAAATCTAACTTGGACCTAATAAAAAATATTTAGGTAAAATATTAAGGTTGAAATCAAAAGTATTCTCTCGTTTTGGATGTCACCTAATTGTAGGGGTCAATATTAATGTTTGAATGAATTGAGGGATTTATATGTTAATAGCACTTTGATAGGGGCTTATATGTAAATAGAGAGTATTGTAGGTTGATTTGTAAAAAACCCCTCATTTCATTTTACATATTCATATGCATTACACATGGGATTCGGAGAAAATCTGGTATGACATTATGCTATTTGATTATGACAAGCAATCAATTCTTGATCTTCGAGGGCAGATCCACACCAAGAAATGTGCACACATTGTTTATCATTACTCATTAAGGAAGTCTGTAATTTTTAGTTCTTGAAATTAACGTGTAATATCTGCGCATGATTCAACGAGACTTCCAAACTGCTTTGAGTAACTTTATGGTTAAAATCTTGAGCATTGTATGTCATGTAAAGAGCAACCACTCTTCGCTTTGCTCTCTTCTTCTAATGTTCCTGCCATAGCTACTAGCCTACTTTTGTGTGGTCATGCTTTTTCTCAGTATTAGCTTCTAGGATCTTATCCCACTAGATTGTGCACTAAACACACTACAAGCACATGAGATGCAAATGTGTGCACAATCTATGACATGCAACAAAACAAAAAACAAATAAAACAAAAGAACAAAAACAACACCACGGTACGAAGACTCATGCATGAAGATAAATATGCAATGAAGTATGCATGCATGGACTCAATCTTGGGACGAGAGAACCAAGATAGGACATGACCAACAAGCTCTCCCCAAGACACACACGACGCTAAGTGGAAATAGGAATCCTAGGGGGTGGTGGTGCCCCTAGGAGACTCTCCGATCATACAGCTCGATAAACGCTCATAAGATCCTTCCTCACCCACACTTTGAATGACCTGGTGGGTGCTTGCAAGTGGATATGTGGGTGGAAGAAATACCCACAAAGGGTGACATAGAGTACAAGGACCAACATCAGTAACACGAAGCTCTAAGATGTCCCGGTTTGCCACAAAAGTGGCATGATGGAGGATTCATACGAGTTCTTCCCTCCCACTACGAGAAGTGCTAGCTTCAAGGTCCCAGTGCTGGTGCATTTTTTTAGGCACACCAAACGATGAATTACCAGGAGCCACGTGGGCACACCAACCACCAGGGAGCACAAGTGCATCATCAGATATGAACACATGACCTCCCACTGAAGTAAGAGGCATCCCATCACTGCGATCCAACCGAAATTGCTTTCCGAAGGCATCTGAACCACATTAGTATTGTTTTACATGATATGCGCGTTCAGACAACCCCTAGTGCCCCCCCCTCCCCGGCCGGTTCGTAGTGCATGTGTAGCAGGCTTCAGTGCTGGCGCAACTTTTTTAGGTACATCAAATGACAAATTAACCGGACGCACAACCACCAGGGTATAGAAGCATCTCTTCATATATGAACTTGTGTCCTCCCACCGAAGTAAAAAGCATCCCACCAATGCTATCCACGTATCCAGACAACCCCCAAGAAGTCGGGCATTAAAGCGGTCGCACATATGCACGCATGGCTCAACTTGAGGGCATGATGTGACAGGTCAGTATTGTGAGTCGCGAAAGCTTTGATATTTTCTCACTACCGTGGGTTCATAATTCTTTCGGAGTACAAGCAGAATGCATGTATAGCTAGCATATTATTATGTTCTGATTTGACAATCCTCAGCTCGGAGCGCCGTCTCACTTTTCCCTTTCGTCCCTCTGCCTTGGGGTTTCGTCAACCACATCCTGACCTTCTCGGACGCTGGCGACGGCTGCTGGGGGGCCAGAACCTCGGTTTGTGGCTCCATGGGGTGGATTTGGCCCCTCCTTCCACCATTGTAGATAGGCGCTTCTCCTTGTGTCCGAGATTTTGTGATCATCACGCCGGCGTCGCGTGGCTACCATCCGCTCGATTGACGGTCTCCTCCGTTTGCGGGATCGCGGATCTATCGCCAGATGTTGATGGAGCAGTAGATCTAACCTCGGCCTCTTTCGGCGTCGGTGCATTTTCAGTCTCTTTCTCCCTGGCCGGTGGTTGTGGGTCTCGACGCAATGGTGGCGACGTTTAATGGATGCGGGTGGTGCTGCTGAGACTCCTCCCTTTTTATGGTCAGCTGCTAGAGATGAGCGGGGATTCGTCTGCTACGTTTTTGGTGTTTTTGTGTATGGATGTGTGTCGCCGGGTATGGTGTCGTCTTCGTCGGTGATCGGCGATTTTTCTTTTTTTAGGGATTTTAAGTGGTATGCCGGTGTGGAGTTCTTCTTATCCTCTGCCGGTTGGTGGCTATGCTGTACACTGATGTGGCGTCTATTGCCGGTTGTGGCGTTCTCCCCTTTGCTTGTGATTCCCCCTTTGCTAGTGTCAGACTGTGGTGCCTCTCGGAGGTCTGTTGATCGCCCCCTTTCTAGGGTTCTTTGATGCCATAAGATGATGAACCAAAAAAATATATTATGTTCCGACAGTTACATATTTTCATAATTAATGCCTTTTGATTTTCATGTCCTGTTGTCTAAGTTGGAGTTTTTTTGCGATCTTTGAGAGATGATGCTTTTGTACGAGAAAAAGAAGCTGACAAGTTTTTTCCTTATTTGCAGTGATACCTGTTTCAGATGTAATCAGAGTTCGCACAGGTATGGCGCTGATTCTGTTTTAGTTATACGACATCATTTATTATCTAATACTACAATTATTTTTATCTTATTAATTGATATACTAGCATGAAATGCCATCTCTTTATTTATTTATTTAACTTGCTGAATTTGAGAATTTGATTCTCGATCCGAAGGTGAGCGTGGTGAGAAGGCCGAGAGGATGACGGGCGGACGTGCGGATATGCTTTCTTCGGCAACATCTAACTGAGAAGACAATCTGCTTGTTGTAAGATTGTTAGTATCATGTTTAGAATTTGGAACAGTTAAGTATTTCATAAAAGGCTTGTATTATCCTCCATGTACCGAATAATCGTACCAAACCAAGCCAAATCGAGCGGTTTGGGTTTTTTTTTAAAAAATACTGTTTTGTTTGGTTTTTTATTCTGAAAAAGCCGACCTAATTGGATGAAACTAAACTAAACCGAACAAAATCGTACGACTCGGTTTATGCGTTTAGCCGCATCAGCCCCTACACTACTTTTGTGAATTTGGTTTTTGTCATAGGTTCTTTATGTAAAAGTGCTTCAAAAGTTGCTGATAATTCAGACTCTCTAGTATCGTCATTTATAGCCACGATGGTACCAAACTACATGTCATTTCTGTATTGGCTTCTCGATCCCAAGCACTAAGATATCAATAAGTATTATATGTTTTTCTTTTGCTTGTGAACTTCTATTTTTTGCCTTTAAGAGTCGTACGAAATTTCATAGCCTAACCATTTAGTATGGAGTAAGTTCATTTAGTTTTGACTACTCAAGTTATTATTCTAGCATAACTCTTATCTTCAATACTATCATTATTAGCAATGATAGTTGAAACAATTAGCAGTAATGATAGTAATAGATTAAAAATTGGTATATGTGTTGCTACCGATGGAACCAAACCGAACAAAATTGGTTTGGTTTGGTTCGGTTTTACTAGTTAATTGGTTTGGTTTGAGAATTAGGAAAACCGACTAAATCGGTTTGGTTCAAGTTTGAGGCCAAAACCGATGGAGCCGAACCAATGCACAGCCCTAGATGTCTAAAATGTCCATAGGCCAAGATTAAAATGCATATCCTGCAATTAAGTCGATAGTCGATTTATTTAGGATCTAATTAATCAAAGACCACCCGATATAATTATCTGCAAACCACAAATTATTAAGATGGAAAATGAATTAATTTTTTTTTTCATGCTTTTTTAGTAAATAATGGTCAGCTATTGACATAATCTTTTAAGATTTATCTGCAAACTAGAAGTTGTTAAGAGAACCGGAACTCTTGCTTCCCTTTTTTAGCTGGTCCATAGGAAATTTTAGAGAACATTTATATGTGAGAGTTTAGGGTCTGTTTTTTTGCAAGGAAATGGGGCAAGGAAATTAATAAGTGAGTGGAAATGAGATTTTTTGATCGGTTTTCGATGTTCTTTTGCGATGAAATTTAATTTTCCTCCCCTAAAATTTTCTTACAATAAGGGAAATGAGTTTCCGTACAAAACCTGTAGAAAATCTATTTCCCTTCTTCTTCTCCAAAACACTAATCTCACATGTGATTTTTACCCGAGCTCCAGCCGACCTCGTTGACCTCACATTAACCTCCTCGACCTCCAGCGATCTTCTGACGGACCTCCTTGACCTTTGGTGAACCGCCTCAACCATGGCAGACCTTCAAGCGGACCTCGTCGATCTTCACCGAACCTCCTCGATCGTCGGCGACCATGATTGACCAGTCGATCTCAGTCGATTTTCACGATCCATTTTTCTATTCAAAAGAACGGTAGGAATTCTATGGTGTGGATTCCTTTATTTTATTTCCCTGGAAACTAAAAGAACATATCCTTATAAAAAATTGGACCACCAAAATACAGTTAAAAGTGAACTTGGAGGCTGTGGCTCAATGAAATTGTGTATCGCAGTTCTAACAACTGGAATTTTAAGTATACCCATATACTCCTTGAGAAAGGGATAACCGCTCTTACCCTAATTCTTTCACACTAAATAATGTGACATCCAATCACAACATCCCTTTGCGTGTCGATATGGTCTGAGTGAGATTCACCTGTCGCAACTCGTCATTCTAATTGTGTAATAGAACAATCAACACAAGGAGTATTCTTCCAATCCTCTCTCTCTCTCTCTCTCTCTCTCTCTCTCTCTCTCTCTCTCTCTCTCTCTCTCTCTCTCATAGCCATCTTTCTCTACCTAGGGCTTCGGAGTTCTTATCTCCGACCTCGGCAGCGACCTAGAGGAGGCCAGGAATAATAAAATTGTTCTTTCTCTGGCCTCTTATTCTGCCAACCTTGCATCGACTTCTGCGATTGATCGTGCAGCGTATGACGCTCGTGTTCGTGTAGGTGTGCGATCCTCCACTCACTCACTGATGATCTACCTGTCCCGTAGAGTCATGCACGGTGTTGACGGGTTCTCCCTCTCTACAATCGCGATTTAGAGACTTTACGATCTTGTTCTCTGGACCTTGCATGCGATGCATGTTCCAGTCACAATTTGCAGATCTATCAGTTGTCTTGCAGAAACTGACACGTGGACTGGTCACAACCTGTCACAGAGCGACCACACGATGCCACGTCAGTCATGGCAGTTGTTACACACCAGTGCCTATAAATAGGCAGCCTTACATCAACATAAGGGACTTTTGGACCTTTGGATGCTTTTTACCAAATTTGGGGTTGCAGAGCTCTGGATTTGGACAGATCGAATTTGAGACCTCGTCTCAAACCCGATCTTCGTTTCTCCCCATGATCTTCTTTTTTCCATACACTTTGTACAATCCATCCTCAGTTTGTTGAGGAATAGCTCTACACTTTCGGACGGAGATAGTGAATTTCAAGGTTACGACTTACCACATAGGAACATAGGTTATGGCCAAACCTCATCAACAAATTTTATGTCGACTCTTTCTTGTCTCTTTACTCTCTACACCCTACTCTCTCTAATCTCAATTGATTGTTTCAGGGGATATATCAAGCGACCAAAAAGATCCCCCCCCCCCCCCCCCCCCTAATTTGACGTTGTCTGTGGGACATAAGCATAAACCTTCACCTGCTCTTCTCCGAAAGCTGATCTTCGAAAACTGATCGGTTGAGCAAAAGCAACTGGCCAGCAACTCAGTTTGTTTTTGAAAATTGATCGGTTGAGCAGAAGAAAATGATCAGTAACCCGCTTCGCCATCCAAGAGCAAAGCTACTCCTGCAATGACGAAGAGCAAAAAGAACACCATCTAGCTCAAACAAGAAGCGAGCTCACAATAGGATGGCCAAAACCAATATGTCGTTCAATCCGAAAGCCGCAAATCGGTTAATCAGTGTGTAGTTCAATCTCATCTAGAAGTTAACCATTAGGAGGTTCGCTCTCGGCAATCAGGTGCATCTCTGCAATGATCTGGAAAGGCGCATGCCCAAGCAACAAAACAACCCACAATCTATTAAGTCTCCGCGAAAGATTATTAGCTCCTCACACTCATGAAGCAGAATGCCACCTTGATGGTCGAACAAGACGCGATCAGGAAGGCTAGTTGCATCCAAGTCAGGGGTAATTTTACAGCCCTTAGTGGTTGAAGCCAGTGACCATGATGCTGTCGATCCTCTACCATGAATCCCTACGGTTGAGCCCCCAAGGTCAATGATCGATCAACCACCACACGGTCCTTCGGCCAATCCTCCCAGGCAGACGATTTGGGACTGCATCACCATTCCCTCTAGGCGAGCTTGATCACCTGAATCAGAAGCATCTATTGGGCGATACATCCCTAAAAACCAAGTGCAAGCCAAATTTGACCGATGACAACCCAATCTTGTACTTTAATTGTCGGATCGTCGAATCGGTACGGATTGACACACGTGTAGACGTTCGCACTACCACCCATAGGCATTCTCCTTTTTCTTTCTTTTTTTTCCTTTCTTTTCGGCCGGCCGCAACTCCCTAAGGGGAGAGGGCTGCACGCTTGAAGCCCACTTTAGGGTGGGCCTATCCGGCCCTCTTTTAAGGTAGGACTTGGGCCTTGTTTGTAGTGGTCTTCATGCGGGCTTTGGTCTTGAGGGTCCCTTCATTAGTGGGCAGGGTCTCTTATGTGGGCTATTTTTTCGTTGTCTACATAGCTTTTGTAAAAAATATCTTTTTTATATTATACAATTGATTGTCTTTGTGCAATAATTATGTCAAATCGGCTGTTGTAGGGAATATCTTTTTTTATTGTAGGAGCAGCGGTGTCAGGGGGCTAGAGTAGCGTTGTTAGGGGTCGGGCCGGTGACCTCGGAGTAGGGGTGGCAATCCTTGACCCGACCCGCTAACCCGACCCGAAGTTAGCGGGTTTGGGTTTGGCCTAAATGGGTTCAGGTCATAAACGGGTTGACCCGATTGACCCGTTTATTTAATGGGTCGGGTTCGGGTTTGTACTTATAACCCGATTGACCCGACTTGATCCGTTTACCAAATGGGTTGTGTCAACCGGACCCGAGCCAACCCGAGCCGACCCAACCTGAACCAACCCGACCCCACCCGGCCCAATCCGACCCGTCTTGATCCAACCCGACATGTTTACTTGGGTTTTGTTGACCCAATCGGAGCCAACCCGACCTGACACGATCCGACCTGTTTAGTAAACGGGTTAAACGGGTCGGATCGGGTCAACCCGTTTATTAGGCGGGTCGGGTTTGGATTTAAGTTTTTGACCCGTTTATTAAACGGGTCGGGTTCGGATTGGGTGTTTTGCCCTTATATCTATGTCTCAACCCGACCCGACCCATTGCCACCCCTACCTCAGAGATCGGGGGGCATTTTTTTAAAAAAATATTTTTATAATATTTGTGTATTTTTTTTTGAAAACACCTTGAGAATATTTGTTAAAGCTATTTATATAACGATTTAATTTATTTAATCCAGTCAACGGATCAAAAGGTGTCCCTCGGTACAAAACATTTATACCGATGTCTTTTTTACCGGCGGTCAGCGACGGAAATTATTTTTGTTTGAAAGAATATTTCCAACCGAATTTGATTTATTCCGACGAATAATTTTGGTCACTAAAAATTAATTTTGTTGTAGTAGGAGGAAGATCGATTATAATCATGCTTTGTCCCATTGTCCTAAGGCCGCACGCTCCTAAGGTCTGCTACTCAGTACAGGGAGAAAGAGACATGACCTTAAAAACATAGTGGTATTTCGTAAAGCCCTCAAGCCCTCAAGAGCTTGAGGCATTCGTCCAGGGAGAAAGAAGAAACAAGTGGAGGTAAATGGCCGGAAAATGCCGAACTGGAGAGAAGTAAAACTTAACTTTGATGGAGCAGTGGACAGAAACACAGGCATTGGAGGGACATGCTTTGTGGATGCTCAAGCCACACCAATCTTCTCATGGGCAGCTACCCCCTCGATCCTTTGTCGATTCCTATTGCAGAAGGAAGGGATTAAAATAATTTTAAAACATCTCAATTGTGGAAAGCTGTGGATTGAAGGTGACTCAACCTGCTTTGATAATTGAGAACCTTTGAAAGCCTTTGACTTCAAATCCGATCATCAAAGACTACAAAGCTATTCTAAGAAGATTTGAAGAAGTTTGTTGCTCTCATATCTTTAGAGAAGCCAATCCCTTAGCGGACTGGCTAGCGACTGTAGCCAAGGACCTTTAACAAGAAAGATTAAGATTGAAAAATTATCCGTACGTAGGAAATTGTAGAAATAGTTAAAGTTGATTATAGCCTCTCTCTCACACTCTCTCTCTCTCTCTCTCTCTCTCTCTCTCTCTCTCTCTCTCTCTCTCTCTCTCTCTATATATATATATATATATATATATATATATATATATATATATATATATATATATATATATATATATATATATATATATATATATATATATATATATATATATATATATATATATATATATATATATATATATGGCTTAACGTGAGGCCACCCCCTTCCAGGGCATTTTGGGAAGTTTTTTTTAGGGATTAATCACTCACCCTTGGATAGCACACACAAAAAAAAATTTCAGCCCGATCCAAGCTCTGTAGGCCGTCCAAATGTGATCGACTTTTATCGGTCGTTCATTTTGATCAACACATTTGGACGGTCTACAAGGCTTGGATCGGGTTGAATTTTTTTGTGTGTGTTATCCAAGGGTGGGTAATCAATCACAAAAAAAAAAAAAATTTAAAATACCACGGAAGGGGGTGCCGCACGTTATCGACCGCAATGTATCACTACTCTCTCTCTTTCTATTTCTATATATATATATATATATATATATATATATATATATAGGGAAATGAGTTCCTATGACATGTCATAGGGAGTACCCTATGACATATGGTGAGTTAGTAACCCTAGAATATTTAGAATGTTCTGAATTTTTATGAGAATGACCACCGTATCTTAGATAGGACCCCTGCAAAAAATCGGCTCATTCCAAAACTTCTAGAGGAATCAAATATGATTTTCAAATTAACGGTTAAAATGGATGGCCGATAAAACGTTTAGCATTTGATGCCCCAACAAGTTTTAGAATGCTTTGATTTTTTGTGGACATTCTATCTAAGGTAAGGTGATCACTCTAAAAAAAATTCAGCATATTCTAAATATTCTAGCATTACTAATTCACCATATGTCATAGGGTACTCTCTATGACATGTCATAGGAACCCAGCCCTCATATATATATATATATATATATATATATATATATATATATATATATATATAGAGAGAGAGAGAGAGAGAGAGAGAGAGAGAGAGAGAGAGAGAGAGAGGGAGGGAGGGAGAGAGAGAGAGAGAGAGAGAGAGAGAGAGAGAGAGAGCTCCTCTATGAGATAACTTTGAGAAACCTATCTAGAGGTTTTAGAATTTGATGAAAATTGATGAGCATGCTCTCTATGGCAAGTTGATCATCCTCACAAAAAATCATCAAATTCTAAAACCTCTAGAATTTGATGATTTTTTGTGAGGATGATCAACTTGCCATAGAAAGCATGCCCACCAATTTTCATCAAATTCTAAAACCTCTAGACAGGTTTCTCAAAGTTATCTCATATATCTCATATCTCACTAGATCGCTACCCTATATATATATATATATATATATATATATATATATATATCGGATGACCCAGCAAATAACCCAGTACCCTTTGAGGCACCTAGAGGTTTTAGAATGGGCTGATTTTTTGTAGACATGTTGTCTATGATATGTTGATCATCCTCACAAAAAATCAGCCCATTCTAAAACCTCTAGGTGCATCAAATGAGATCTTCAAATCAACGGTTAAAATTGACAGTAAAAAATTGTTGATTTGAATAGCGCATTTGATGCACCTAGAGGTTTTAGAATGGGCTGATTTTTTGTGAGGATGATCAACATACCATAGACGACATGTCTACAAAAAATCAGTGCATTCTATAACCTCTAAGTGCATCAAAGGGTGCTGGGTTATTAATGGGTCAAAATTTGCTGGGTCATATATATATATATATATATATATATATATATATATATATATATATATATATATATATATATATATATATATATATATATATATATATATATATATATATATATATATATATATATATATATATATATATATATATATATATATATATATATATATATATATATATATATATATATATATATATATATATATATATATATATATATAAGGGAGGCATACTTATACTCATGGCCTCTTACTCATATAGTTACCTATGATCCAGGCCGTCCATTAGATCCTGACGTACGGTTCAGATTAGATGGGGAGTTAAAGCAATGGTGTCCGCATTAAATGCCCGTATTAAAAGCCCGTATTAAATGCCCACATTTAATGCGGACACCTTTCCTTTAACTCCCCACCTAATTTGAACCGTACGTCGAGATCTAATGGACGGCCCGGATCATAGGTAACTTTATGAATAAGAGGCCATGAGTAAGAGTATCCCTCCCCATATATATATATATATATATATATATATATATATATATATATATATATATATATATATATATATATATATATATATATATATATATATATATATATATATATATAAAGAGAGAGAGAGAGAGAGAGAGAGAGAGAGAGAGAGTAGTGATACATTGCGGGGGGGGGGGGAGGGGGTTAGTGTGCGGCTTCCGTGCGGCCGGTCGGGAGGCGTACGGGCCATCCGACCAACCGATCCAACGATCGGAATTCACCCCCTCCACCGACCGCAGCTGCTACTGTGGCAGGCACAGTAACAGTGATTTCGGTGGGGGGTTGAACCCCGGCCGTCCGATCGGCTTGAATCGAATGGCCCAAATCCTATCCGCCTGGTTAAAAATCATTACTTTTTGTCCTATTCGATTGTTTCCCACGGGATCTTATCCGTTCGATCATTCGATCGAACGACTACAATTTTTAACCGGGCGGATAGGATTTGGGTTGTTCGATTCAAGCTGATCGGACAACCGGGGTTCATCCGGACCACCAAACCCGGGGCGAAAATAATTTGGGCCGTTCGATTCAAGCCGATCGGACGGCCAGGGTTCAACCCCCCCATCGAAATCGCTGTTACTGTGCCCGCCACAGTAACAGCTGCGGTCGGTGGGGGGGTGAATCCCGATCGTTGGATCGGTTGATCGGACGGTCCGTACACCTCCCGGCCGACCGCACGAAAGCCGCACACTAACCTCCGCCGCAATGTATCACTAATATATATATATATATATATATATATATATATATATATATATATATATATATATATATATATATATATATATATATATATATATATATATATATATATATATATATATATATATATAGGGTCAGGATCGGATGACCCAGCAAATTTTGACCCATTAATAACCCAGCACCTTTTGATGCACTTAGAGGTTTTAGAATGGGCTGATTTTTTGTAGGGATGTTGTCTATGGTATGTTGATCATCCTCACAAAAAATCAGCCCATTCTAAATCCTCTAGGTGCATCAAATGCGCACTTCAAATCAACGATTTTTACTATCAATTTTAACCGTTGATTTGAAGAGCACCCTTTGATACACCTAGTGGTTTTAGAATGGGCTGATTTTTTGTGAGGATGATCAACATATCATAGACAACATGTCTACAAAAAATCAGCCCATTCTAAAACTTCTAGGTGCCTCAAAGGGTGCTGGGTTATTAATGGGTCAAAATTTTACTGGGTCATCCGATCCTGACCCATATATATATATATATATATATATATATACACACACACACACACGTAACGGGAAATGAGCTGCCAGCCTATTTTGGCGAAATAGGTAGCCACCCATTTGAAGCCCTTAGAAGTTTTAGAATGTACTGATTTTTTGTGAGCATAAGCACCTGTATCTTAGATAGAACCACAAAAAATCAGCACATTCTAAAACTCCTAGGCGTATCAAATGTTAGAAGTTTTATCGAACGTCCGTAGTAACTGTTAATATGAAATATAACATTTGATGCTACAAAAAGTTTTAGAATGTGCTGATTTTTTGAGGTGTGCTATCTAAGGTAATGCTTTTATGGTAACAAAAAATTAGCATATTTAAGACTCCTAGGGGTGTTAAATGGGTGGCTTCCCATTTTGTCGAAATAGGCCACCAGCCTATAACCCTTACCCTAGAAGTTTTAGAATTTGATGAGGGTGTTGTCTAGGATAAGATGATCATCCTCATTAATTTTCATCAAATTCCAAAACTTCTAGAGTCATCAAATGGTCAAAGCAAAATCTATCGTCCACAATC